>JBBPTX010000027.1:0-140621 GCA_038094595.1 Pulveroboletus aff. annulatus | reverse complement strand
CGAACCAGAGTCCCTCATGTCCAGACTCCTTCCAAATACCACGCAGTTCCCCTTCCTCTGTCAGGCCCCATATCGGCTTCACCTTGTCTGCTACCTGCGCGCCACAGACGTCACGTATGTTGTCGCGCGGGTCCCCATACCTTGAAGTGCCATGAATGATTTCCGGGCGAATGCAAAAATGCAAAAACTTACCCAGTAGCGAACACGACGATGTCTGCTTCGAGCTCTGTCCCATCTGCAAACCTGAGCCCTTTCTCTGTGAACCGTTCTATAGCGCTACCGTTCTTCAACTTAATATCCCCGTTGGCGATATGTTTACTTGTTCCGACATCTGTTGAAAGGCGTGAGAGACAGCTGATATCCACAGTTCGAAGAGACAAACCAATGTAGAATCCTCCCCCACGTGTTAACACGAGCTGGAGCACACCTGTTCCATATAGTCCGAGATTTGTTTTGAACCCCACCTTGGCGAGACTATCTAAGAGTGGTCTAAAGTTGATGGTCATTTGTCGTCAACATGCTCGGATCCGACTCTGCACTCACTTATCGATTGTTTGCGCAATGTGGGGTATAACGCGCTGAGCGATACGTCTCGTGACCAAGAATGGCAGACTGTTAAAATGAATGTCTGCGATCTCGGTTGGAATGCGTTCGTTATAGGATACTTTAGTAAACCATACAGGTGAACGATTTACGATGTTGTATGGAGGCAGACATACCAGAAACTAATTTTTCGTGAGCATCGACCGAAACAATGTATGTGGAGGAGCGCTGGTACCTGAAAATCGAAAATATTAGTAAGAATATGCTGCAAGTGCACTTTAAGTAATTTAGGTACATTGTAGTATCCATACCGTGGTTGAAAAGGTCTTGGGCGATGTCATGACCTTCGTCCTGCATTAGTAAAAATGATTCTCGTGCTCGGTGGTGTTGTAACATACTAGAGTTGCAAGCGCCAACGACGACTGCTTTTTTGATGGCATAACTTCCAGCGGAAGTGAATTCCGTAGAATGGACTACTTTGCCCTTGAAGTCTTCCTGGGAGATATGAGCCGTGTGGCCTTGCGAACGATGGTTTCAATATCTACCTTGCCTGGGACATCAGGTAATTTCGGACGACCTCCAAACCCAGTTGCGAATATGAGATGTTTAACCCTCAGCGTTCGAGTTTCCTTTCCGCCTCTATTGATCTCGACAGTCCACGTTTTCAAGTCGCCGTCCCACTTCGGATTGGTAATCACCGACGAAGTCCACACATTGAGCTCAAGATAGTCGGCGTATCCCTCCAACCAATCAGCAAACTAATCCAATAATATCAGTGATTGAATTTACAAATTTAATCGGGATTCATTGGGTCCCACCTTTGCGGCTGGAGTGAACAGAGGCCACGTGGGTGGGAATCTAAAAATAAGTGGTAGGGGAGAGATCCATACGTCACCGAAACTCACTTTAAATATGGGGAATGGAGGAAGGAAACATTATGATGCAAGCACAATGCTTTGTACCGATCCCTCCACTAATGTCATATGAGTTCAACAATCAGTGCGTCGAGACACAGAAACATCACTCACGCTATCGCCAACTCGAGCCTTCTTGTCAACGACCAGGTGTGAAATGCCCAGATACTTGAGTCTGGCAGCAATGTCAAGACCAGAGTGACCCGACCCAATCACAATGACTGTCGGGTCACCATCTGCAAGATCGACTTCTCTACGTCGCCTTCCCTCCCAAGTGCCATGTTCAGCTATGTTCCATCTGAGAGGACCAACCTGTCTTCAGAATCAGTAAATGCGATAGATATCCTTAGTCGGCATAATACCTGCTCAGGGAAATCGTTAAGTGACTCCAAGCATGTGTACATTATGTACGCCTTCCATTTCGAACCGGGCACAGGGACCAGGTAACAAACGCCAGTGCCTTTTCCAAACTTGGTTCCGAACTCAAAGGTGAGACGCAACAAAACTAGATCTGGAAACATCTTCTGGATTTCCGGAGTCTTGAAAGGCTCGTCGCTGAGATGAAGATCCACGAGCCCTGTGGGAACAAGTCGATGCTCGAGAAGGTTCCTGATTGCATCTCTGCCCTCGATTGTTCTGTAATCCCAGGTTAGTGCCAGTGTATCCTTCCAGAAACCATCATCGAGGAAGAGGTCAAGGATAGCAGTGATATCGGATGACGCGACGGCACTCGAAAAAGCATCAAGCCAAGCGGCTGCGACCTCTGTCGCTGAGGCTACAATGGGCTCGTCCACGCCCAACCGCTGGAGTGTAGGGAGTTGCTGAGGGAATGGGTCGTTACTCATGGTGTGTACAAGATGATGGGATTCAATGATCCCCCAGCCCATTCATGCTACCCCATTAAATATCGCAAGAGCTTCCTCGCCATCGGTAAGACTTTCAAGTCATGAGTCATAACCACAGGCTCCTGGCAGTGCCGGTAGGGACCATTTATCAAACAGGCTGTGCTGGTTGAATCGTGGTGACAGTAGCAGGGAGCAACTGGAACTTTGCCCGATGATCAATGCGGATGAGTGCTCATGAGAACCCTAAATACATTCTGAGTCACCAACGAATACCACAAATAATAAGGCCAAAACATTATTATTTAAACTAAACAATTGAAACGAAGTGAATAGATCGCAGTGAGTGGCTCAATTTGAGTTTGAATTCTCACTGATTGGAATGTAGAATCTGATAACCAGACCAAGGTTCAATTGACGGCTTACCGTCCCCATCGCACGCTAGACGGTCGTCAGCTGACTATATTTGATGACGTACGGTGATAATACTTACCAACTTGAACCGAGTGCATTGTCAACCCGTGTGCAGTATTTGAAGCTGAATCAGTCATACATTAAGCCGACTGCCAGCTAGAGTGACAAAGTAACTGGTACCCACATTCCATAGCACCAAGCGTTATGTGTATGAAGTACTTCACGTTGCTCCCAAAGAGGACTGCGTGATTCCTAAGTTACGGCACCAATGCCGCTACGGTGACGAGTCCAGACGTGCACGTGCGTTGTTCAAGCTATTTGCGACACCACTGCTTTGTACTCTGACATCCCCGGTTTTGGGTCTGGTTGATTTTCACCTGCAGTGAGCTGTGTCGGAGATAACAGCATCGCTGACGGAGCTTAAAATTAAAAATAACCGCCAAGAGAAATCAACATCAGAGTTGGCAGAATTTGGCCAGGATCAGCACTCAGAGGATCAGTTTAAATAAAATAAGAACAGTTTGAGAGGTAATAGGTGGCAAGAAATGACGAGCAGCGCGCCGCATATTGACGGTGAGCGGTGAGCAAGCGAGCAGTATTTAAAACTCAGCTAGTGTCGTAGAGAGCCGGCTGACCGTGCCGAATTCAGATTTCAAAACGATTGAAGCTGATTTGGACTCGGGAGTCTAAATCCATTCACAAATCCGTGCTCAAAACGGCTTCAAAACGGTGGCCGTTTTCTACTTTGAACTCCCCTATTGTCAGGTGCGCTTAGGCCAGGGTCAGAATCTTTTTTTCGATTTCTTCATGGACAGACCCTGGCTCTATCACAAGTGTGATCTGACAATACTTCCCATAGGTAAACGCTATTGGCGGTTAGCATTAGGCATACGTCACAAACACATGTAAAATGCGAATCGACTCGCCCTGGCTATCCCCATGTCATAGGATGGACTTCGATTGGATGATAGCATGCTGAGGGTGTCTGAAATGATCATAGCGCTAAATTTTTGTCGGCGAATATGATTTTCTAGGTACCTTCAGGTGTGAATCATGCAGCGTACAACCCTGTGATATCACTTAAGTGAATCGGGATTAGACGATGGGAGCACTGACGACCAAGGTACGGTATCACGTTTGCCAACCGTTTCAGTCTTTGTCATGTCGTTTGCGGTAAGTGCGCTCACTGGAAATAACCTTCAATCCATCGTGTACACCGTGACATCACATTTACCGCGGAGGTGACATGAAGCATTTGAGAGAGGAGATTGATCATTCATTGGTTTACTTTTCTAAATGCTAAAACAAGAGCGCCCCAGTTCAGCCGCAGGTTCGGCTACGCTGGGTTTCTTCTATCAAAACTCGACTTCAGATCTGCTCAAAATCCCAGCTTCGACGGCCTTGATTTCTGTAACTCCTCTTTAGTAATAAAACACCGAGCCACATCTACCACTACTCACGGAGAGCGAGGTGCAGACTGAAGAAACGCGATTGTCCCAGGCCACCTGTTTATCGAGAACAAGTGAAAATGAAGATCTGAGCATGGACAATGTAGTGTGATGACGTACCGGTTGCGAACCAGAGTCCCTCATGTCCAGACTCCTTCCAAATACCACGCAGTTCCCCTTCCTCTGTCAGGCCCCATATCGGCTTCACCTTGTCTGCTACCTGCGCGCCACAGACGTCACGTATGTTGTCGCGTGGGTCTCCATACCTTGAAAGTGCCACGATTGATTTCCGGGCGAATAGGGAAATGCGAAAACTTACCCAGTAGCGAACACGACGATGTCTGTCTCGAGCTCCGTCCCATCTGCAAACTTGAGCCCTTTTTCCGTGAACCGCTCTATAGCACTGCCGTTCTTCAACTTGATATCCCCATTGGCGATATGTTTACTTGTTCCGACATCTGTTGAAAGGCGTGAGAAACAACATGCATCTACTAACGTGTTTCGAACAGAATACCGATGTAAAATCCTCCTCCACGAGTTAGCAGAAGTTGTAAAAAGCCTGTTCCGTAGAGTCCAAGATTTGTTTTGAACCCCACCTTGGCGAGACTATCTAAAAGTGGCCTAAAGTTGATGGTCACGTGTCGTCAACATGCGTCCAATCGCTTGGATCCGTACCTGCACTCACTTATCGATGGTTTGCGCAATATGGGGTACAACGCGCTGAGTGATACATCTCGTAACCAAAAATGGCAGACTGTTAAAATGAATGTCTGCGATCTCGGTTGGAATGCGTTCGTTATAGGATGCTTTAGGTAACCATACAGATGAACGGTTTACGATGTTGGACGGAGGTAGACATACCAGAAAGTATTTTTTCGCTCGCTTCCACCGAAATAATGTATGTGGAAGATCGCTGGTACCTGGAAAAAGATGAAACGATAGTGAGAATGCGCTCCAGATATTCTGCGTAATGAAATACATTGTAGTATCCACGCCGTGGTTGAAAAGGTCTTGGGCGATGTCGTGACCTTTGTCTACATTAGCAAAATGATTCTCGCGCTCGGTGGTATTGTAACATACTAGAGTTACAAGCACCAACGACAACTGCTTTCTTGACAGCATAATTTCCGGCGGAAGTGAATTCCGTAGAATGGACTACTTTGCCCTCGAAATCTTCCTGGAAGATATGAGCCGCGTGGCCTTGCAAACGATGGCTTCAATATCTACCTTGCCTGGAATATCGGGTAATTTCGGACGACCTCCGAACCCAGTTGCGAATACGAGATGTTTAGCCCTCAGCGTTCGAGTTTCCTTTCCGCCTCTATTGATCTCGACAGTCCACGTTTTCAAGTCGCCGTCCCACTTCGTATTAGTAATCACCGATGAGGTCCATACGTTGAGTTCAAGGAAGTCGGCGTATCCCTCCAACCAATCAGCATACTAAGCCAATGACATCAGTGATTGAATTTACGGATTTAATCGGGATTCATTGGGTCTCACCTTTGCGGCTGGAGTGAACAGAGGCCACGTGGGTGGGAATCTAAGAAAAAATGGTAGAAGAGATATCTATATGTCACCGAAACTCACTTTAAATATGGAGATTGGAGGAAGGAAAGGTTATGGTGTAAGCACAATGCTTTGTACCGATCCCTCCACTAATGTCATACGAATTCAACAATCAGTACGTCGAGACACAGAAACATCGCTCACACTATCGCCAACTCGAGCCTTCTTGTCAACGACCAGGTGCGAAATGCCCAGATACTTGAGTCTGGCAGCAATATCAAGACCAGAGTGACCCGACCCAATCACAATGACTGTCGGGTCACCATCTGCAAGATCGACTTCTCTACGTCGCCTTTCCTCCCAGGTGCCATGTTCAGCTATGTTCCGTCTGAGAGGACCAATCTGTCTTCAGAATCAGTAAATGCGATAGATACCCATAGTCGGCATAATACCTGCTCAGGGAAATCGTTAAGTGACTCCAAGCATGTGTACATTATGTACGCCTTCCATTTCAAACCGGGTACAGGTACCAGGTAACAAACGCCAGTGCCTTTTCCAAACTTGGTCCCGAACTCAAAGGTGAGACGCAACAAAACTAGATCTGGAAACATCTTCTGGAGTTCCGGAGTCTTGAAAGGCTCGTCGCTGAGATGAAGGTCCACGAGCCCTGTGGGAACAAGTCGATGTTCGAGAAGGTTCCTGATTGCATCTCTGCCCTCGATTGTTCTGTAATCCCAGGTTAGTGCCAGTGTATCCTTCCAGAAACCATCATCGAGGAAGAGGTCAAGGATAGCAGCGATATCGGATGACGCGACAGCACTCGAGAAAGCATCAAGCCAAGCGGCTGCGACGTCTGTCGCTGAGGCTACAGCGGGCTCGTCCACGCCCAACCGCTGGAGTGTAGGGAGTTGCTGAGGGAATGGGTCGTTACTCATGGTGTGTGCAAGATGATGGGATTCAATGATCCCCCAGCCCATTCATGCTACCCCATTAAATATCGCAAGAGCTTCCTCGCCATCGGTAAGACTTTCAAGTCATGAGTCATAACCACAGGCTCCTGGCACTGCCGGTAGGGACCATTTGTCAAATAGGCTGTGCTGGTGGAGTCGTGGTAGCAGTAGCGGGGACTAACTGGGACTTTGCCCAGTGACCGATGTGGATAACAAGTGTCCATAAGAGCCCTAAGTACGTTCTGAGTCATGCAATAACCAGTCCAAGGTCCAATTGACGGCTTACCGCCCCATCACACGCTAGACGGTCGTCAGCTGACTACATTTGATGACATACGATGAAAATACTTACCAACTCGAATCGTGTGCGTTGTCGACCCGAGTGCAGCATTTGAAGCCGAATCACTTAGGGTGACAAAGCAACTGGTACCCGTATTCTATGACACAAAGCATGAAGAAGTACTTGCTCCCATAGATAGAGGACGCGCGGCGTCACTGCCTAACGGCACCACATGCCGCTACCGTGACAAATCCAGACAAGCACGTGCGTTGTTCAAGACTTCAAGTTATTTGCGAGTCCTCAATTTGGTTTCGCGTCGATTTGTTCAATTTTATGTGGTACAGACCCTTTCAAAAGACAAAACAAAATCGAGCAACAGCTGAGGAACCCACTGGCAATTACCAGTACGCACAAGAGCAGGCAGTGCTGGTCGATCCCGACAGAGCAGAATCTTCGCCTCATTTTCGAACTCGCGATGAGTTACTTTCCAGACCGATTTGACGTTGCATGTGAGTCGCTTTTAGTTAAGCCGCCACCAGCATTATTACAATTTACAATCAGACTGACGGCCACATCATCAAGGAGTCATGTCGTAGTTAACGAGAGGAAAATGATCTGCCGTGGGAAAATTCCAGTCGGAGTCCTTTTACAATCGTAGCCATTGGATTCCTCATACTACCAACGATGCCCGGACCAATATCTGCAACATCGCTCAGGATACTCTGGCCTTACTTGAGACCATCTCGATGGTGACTATGGCCCTCTTATGCAAAGGACTTGCCAATGGCACAGTGGAAGTTTCACGGACGTGATTTCATCTCGATCGGAGGGCCGAATTGAGCAGCTTTGAATCTTGATTAGCGTCAAATTCCACTTCACCGCCATTGCGATACCATTTAAAACTGAGTGCTGTCGGAAAGACAATTCCTCTTCCACTCCCGTCCACGCCATGAGTAACGACCCATTCCCTCAGCAACTCCCTACACTCCAGCGGTTGGGCGTGGACGAGCCCATCGTAGCCTCGGCGACAGAAGTCGCAGCCGCTTGGTTTGATGCTTTCTCGAGTGCCGTCGCGTCATCCGATACCACCGCGATCCTCGATCTCTTCCTCGATGACGGTTTCTGGAAGGACGTACTAGCACTAACCTGGGACTTTCGAACGGCCGAGGGCAGGGATGCGATCAATAACCTCCTCACGCACCGACTCGTTCCCACGGGTCTTGTAGATCTTCAACTCAGCCATGGACCGTTCAGGGCCCCGGAACTCCAGAAGATGTTCCCTGATCTAGTCTTGTTGCGCCTCACCTTTGAATTTGGAACCAAGCTTGGAAAAGGCACTGGCGTTTGTTACCTGACACCCGTACTTGGTGCAAAATGGAAGGCGTACACACTCTACACATGCTTGAATTCCCTCAATGGATTCCCAGAGCAGGTGCTGCGCAAATATTGTCATCTGCCAATGTCGACGACGTGCTGATCTCAATTGAGCGTAGGTTGGTTCTCTTCGACGAACCGCAGCCGAACATGGCATCTGGCAGGAAAGGCGACGTCGAGAGGTGGACCTTGTAGATGGCGATCCGACTGTGATTATCGTCGGGGCGGGACATACAGGCCTCGAAATTGCCGCCAGGCTCAAGTATCTCGGCGTTTCACACCTGATCATCGACAAGAAAGCCCGGGTCGGTGATAGCGTGAGTTGCTTATTCAAGTTTCGATGCACTTTTGGATTCACAAGACTTAGTGGAGAGATCGCTACAAATCATTGTCCTTGCACGACACCGTTTGGTTCGATCAGACGCCATATCTAAAGTCAGTATTGGTAGAACGCGATTTTGCGCCCATCTTCACTACCATTCGCTTCAGCTTCCCAGACACCTGGCCTGTATTCAGTCCAGCTTCGAAGGTGCGCACAAGCGAACTGCAACCACGCGAATTAAAGCATGACCGAGATCACTGACACAGCTCGCCGATTGGTTGGAAGGTTACGCCAACTATCTTGAGCTCAACGTATGGACTTCGTCGCGCATTACTAAGACGGAGTGGAACGACGACCTGAAAACATGGACGGTTGAGATCAACAGAAGTGGAAAGGAAACTCGAACTCTCAAAGTGAAGCACCTCGTCTTCGCGACCGGCTTCGGAGGTCGCCCGAAAATGCCGGATGTACCGGGCAAGGTAAAATTTACTTCGTTGCTTCCAACGCCACGTGGCTGATATGCATTGTTTCTCAGGAGGACTTCAAGGGCAAAGTAATCCATTCCACGGAATACACCTCCGCCACAGACTACCCTGTTAAAAAGGCGATCATCGTTGGCGCTTGTAACTCTGGTACGTTGCGATAACATGGCAAAGTATGCATTTTAACGTTGCAAAAGGTCACGATGTCGCTCAGGACTTTTTCAACAGTGGAGTGGATGCTACGATGTGATAAAACTCCACTCCACTGGCAGAGCATAATCGGACTAACGTTGTACCCTCCTAGCTACCAACGCTCCTCTACGTACGTCATTTCGATCGAAGCAATCCAACAAATACTCAATGGTGTGTCGATCTTGTTTGATATTGTGAGTTGCACTCATTTGGTCCTTCTCAATTTGAAAGGACTTTTCAACGAAACTGTCCCGACCGACCTCGCAGATATCTATCTCGGATGTCTGCCATTCGCGGTGACGAGACGCATCCACCAACGTACTGTGCCGCACACGGCAGAGACTATAGATAAGTAAGTACAGATCCCCGAAGTCAAATATACGTACCTCGAAGGCACGCTCACTCAAACCCAGGGAGCTTTTAGAGGGTCTCGCCAAGGCAGGGTTCAAGACAAACCTCGGACTACACGGGACGGGCCTCTTCCCGCTCTTGTTCATGCGTTCTGGAGGATACTACTTTAGTGCGTTTCTCGAAGACAATTAGTAGATACGCATTGGATCGTTTTTCACGCCCTTTTCGACAGACGTCGGTACGAGCCAGCATATCATCAATGGGGATATCAAAGTCAAGAACGGGAGCGCTATCGAGCGTTTCACCGAGAAGGGGCTCAAGTTCGCGGATGGGACGGAACTCGAAGCGGACATTGTCGTCTTTGCCACGGGGTAAGCAATTGCGCAGATCCGCATTATAGTCGTGTGTCGAATCTGAGGCTTTATCTCGCGATGCTTTGAAGATATGGAGACCCCCGCGATAGCATGCGCGAGATTTGTGGTGCGAAAGTCGCTGACAAGGTAAAGCCGATGTGGGGCTTGACGGAAGAAGGTGAAGTCAGTGGCATATGGAGGGATTCTGGGCATGAGAATCTCTGGTTCGGTATCGGTACGTCGTCGCGTCCCATCGATACCTGGGTTCTCACTTTTTTGGGATGGAACCAGGTAATTTGGCAATGTCTCGTTTCCATAGTCGCCATCTTGCGTTGCGTAAGTGATCGTGGACATTTGAGGCTGTTCATAATCTCATGGAAACTACAGAAATCAGGGCCATCGAAGCGGGCCTTTTGAAAAGATCGGAGGTTAAGTTTTGATAAGACTCGAATGCCTCAACGTAACGGAAGTTTGTACGTCTAGATATTGTAAACCGTGGATGATCGGCTAGTTTTCTCAGAATTTGGTGGTTGATGTTTGTAAAAGTCACTTGTACACATTCAGGAGTTCTTATGGTCGAGTGCAAGCTGTGATCTCTATAGCCAAGAAAAGAACAATGTCTGGGTGATAATACTGATACAATCCAAGATATCTGACGCGACAGAGACAATGAAGAGTCCATCAATGATGCCATAAACTATCTGGTGGGACTTATCCCCTGGGTGTTCTTCTCCTGGGCATCGGATGGTTGCGGACGTATGCACGTAATGCACCGCATAATACCTCTTCGGATGCTCCGTATCACCTCCGCAATGAACACGACAATACAGTGCATGCCATAAACGATGAACTGAAGGCTGACGAGAACACCGGCCAAGAACGACATGACGAGCACTGCGGTAGGCCACGCCGACCATGCGACGGACAGCAGAAATATCATCAGCGCGAGCGCGGACGTAAACATGCATAGTGCCGGTATCCGCGCTGAGATGCAGAAGAATAGATATTTTCCATAGACGTCGAGAGCCATTTTCTAGCGTAGTGAAGGTCAGGGCCCAAATACATACACAGTAGAGGTAAAAAGGGCCTACTTGAAATTTTGTTGAGGTAGCGTTGGAATAGACGAGTAGAAACCAGGCGTCGATAGCGAGACCAATGCCGGAAGTGACACTGCCGACTGCTATGGCTCTCCTGGCGAATTTACTGATGGGGAATGCAGACGCTGTCGAGAATCCGAATACACCAGCCTCGAGCCTGGACATTTCAATTAGTAGTCGTCAAACGGGAAATCCAGATATTGGTTTCATACCCAGACAACGCTACGAGCTACATATATCAAGGTCAGTCAATACTACCCTCGAAACATACACTTTCCTTACCGATCCGCCGATAAATCTCCATTCCGCACACAAGTCGGTCAAAACACGCTCATATTCCGAATCTACTTGGGCTTCTCGAAGTTCGCGATAAGGGGAGAATGAGTCCACGATAGAGTCGACGGTTGAAACTTGAGAGTTTACAGATATTGTCTCCGTGTACGCAGGTAGTATTGAAGCTGCAAACCATAGTTTGTAACCCGTCTTTTGGATGCGAGTACTATTCAGATTGTTCTCGTCGTCTGAGAGTGGAGACACGAGGGTAGGCTCATCATCTTGATCCTTGAGCAGAGGTTCCCGTTCGCCCTTAGACTGTACATCATCAGAGTCGGACCAGTAACCGGTATGTACTTTGGGTTCAGGGTGGTGCCCAGGCTCTTCCGGCCACACAAAAGTTGGATCCTTACTCGAACTAGAGTCCGAGTCCGAGCCCGAGGAGCTAGAGTATCCTGGCATGATACGATTTAGCTTACTACGGGTATTCCGCAGTGACGATGTACCTTGATCCTCGGAACCTTCACTTAGAACCTTCAACCCCACATCCTCTCCAACACAGCTCGATTGCGCCCGACATACTTCAGGTAAATCGAGTTCCGCGACTAAAAGAACGGGGCTTGACGGGGCTTTGTTTGCTCTACGTCTTTGCTGCGAGACACAATTCAATTTTATCTGGACCCCTTCCTTTGACGTTAGTAGGACAGTCAGAATGCCGGTTTAAACCGACTTTTTTGTCGATTCTGCTGTTGCGCTTGAAGGCGTGCCAGTTCCTGTAGCGTACAACACGCAGTTGCCAAAAGATTCCGCTTCTTGTTCTTTTTCTTGCTTTGCGCACGATGATATATACATATGTCTACCCGCGAAGCTGCGTTCATGTCGTGGCTTGTCTACGTGAGATTCAAGTCATGATGGGAAGTAAGTATATATGCACTCACAACTGAAAGCATTGCTTCAAGTTTGGGTTTTGCCCGTCGCAGCCTAGGCTCAATTCATGACATTGGTGGTCACCAACAGTCACCGCTACTATCGGGCGCCAGGACCTCTCAGTTCGTAGTTTCTGGAGGCCATGCGCACGCACAACTGATGGGCAAGCGCTCAATACTAATCGACAGACGTTCTTGACCAAGTTTATCACATACCCGTCAATGTCCAAGGTCTGTGGCAGAGTCGATCAAGAAACTATGAAATAAGAATGACATATGGGCATTGACATACCTCCCTCCAGAATGCGTAAATTCAGCCATGATGCATTGTACAGAAATGCTCTATGACGGCTGTGCGAATTGAAGGTAGTTTGGCAGATGCTGTTCCGCCGACGACCTTGTCGCTGCATCGCCACTGGCACGTCAGCACTGGCTCCAACCTCAATCAAAGCACCGACTACAATATCCCTCAGCCAAGCATGGACCGACTCGGACGAACATTACAAATGGATGATGGAAATTCGAACTCTCAGTATTCTCTAGGCTACCCTCCACTCAACTTATTAATACTCCCTGTGAGTGCACAGGGACAAGTCACAACGAGTGGGAATGATAAAGAATACCACCTAGAATGGTGGACTGGGTATAGCCGGAACCCTTCTCGCGACGAACCAAATTCGACGTTTCCAGTGCGAGCTAGTGCGGGTAACTCGTTCGAAGAAGTCCTCGTCGACATCCACAACGCGTGACCGTAATGTGCGCGAACTGAGCCTTCGCCGGATATCGTCAAAGCGAGCCACCACATCATCCATCTTGGGACGCTTGGCCGGGTCCGTTTGGATCATATCGGCGACCAATAATCTCATGAAGTCAAAACCTCGCTTTTCCTGGAGTCTCGAGTCAGTAAATGCAAGAGGCCAAGCTACCAAACGAACGAGTAACTGACCAACACAAAGTCCATCTTTATGACGTTCCCAATATAGAAGACGTCAGTGGCAAAAGGATCATGAGGCTCATTGGAGTTCTGAAATTCAGGGACCTCTTTATCACCGCCCCATATTGGTACTTCCCTTGGATCGCGGATTGAAATATCGTATTGGCGAGAAAGTCCAAAATCAATGAAATAGTACTTTGAAGGTTTTTGCATACGTGTGAAGTGCTTAACACGACCATTTAAATCTTTGTTCAGGTCGGTTTCCACTGGATGAAAGGACTTGGGGTAGAGATGAACAGGATCGAGCATAATATTTTTGTTCATACAATCCCTGTTTGGGTGTCAACTAAGAACAAAAGACATACGTCTGTGTCACTCACCGATGGGCAACACGATGCTTGTGCATGAACTGAAGCCCCTGCCGAAGAGTGAATGCACGTTACTTTGAGAATAGATCAACCTTACCTCGAACAACTGACGAAAGCACTCCACTGCTTCTCCAATGGTGTCAAACCGAGGACTGTCGTATGGTCGCAATAAAGGCATCACAATGATGACAAAGTCGTCGTCGTCACCCGGAGGGAGAACCTCATGGATAGGGACACAATGGTTGGCAGGGTTATGAGCAAGGTCTTCAGAAGAGAAATACAGTGCGATATCAACTTCGTGAGGGTGTTCTGCTCTTGAAATCTGCTTTAAAGTCACCATTTTACCATCCGAGATTCTCGTCGCGTCTATGATTTGCCCGTACTAAAGAGCTAACTGAAAGGTGGAAAAATGTAAATAAAATCAACTTACCCGTAACCTCGTCCCATCCTCACATTCTTCCCAATCTCCATTCGATATTGTCCACGAAGGAATCCATTCGGGCGAGTACCGAGGGCGCAGAAGATATCCGCAGGTCTTCAGTCGGTGATACCGTTCACGCCACCAGACTTCTCTGGGATCTAATTCCTCTGAGCGGTGCTGGGTGCGATTGTTATCCCGGTCGCCCGCCTCTTTGCTCCCGTGCCGTTTATGTACATCACTTTATACTCCCTCGATCAGGTCCCTCGCGAAAGTTTATCTATACATGGTAGGCTGTCATTTAACTGGTGACCAATCCTTACTATGAGGCAAGGTCAGACTGGTCCATGCCAGCTGTTCGTATCGTTCCTGACGTGTTCAGACTTTGTGCGCGGCACGTTTGCTTGAGTTCGAGGCTTGACGCGTAAACAGGGGCGTGAATTCATAATTAATACTAATAATCCTATCGAAATAATTGCAAAATAATTTTTCAAAGGCCAAAATCGGATTCTGTGATTGGACAAAAGTCACGTTGTCCTGGGAATCCGCTCAGAGTTTTAGTTACTAAACTGGCAGCAACTCCGCTGCACCGCATGTACTGCTACAAAACGGAAATGAATTCAAACACAAAGTTTATTTCATGCTAGAAACAAGACAGCTCGAAGTACGACATGGCGAATGACCAGTGGAATGAACTATTAAGTACCTAGATGCTTAACATAGCAGGAGTACCTCTGATAAGAAAAGTAATCCGACGTGTCCAATGAGCGACAGTCCGAGCGACTCGATCAACCAAGTCTTCATCGATGTCCATAGGGCGAGATCGCAGTCTGCGACCGCCCAGCCCGCGGCAGATTTCGTCAAATCGAGAAATCACCTCACTCATGTTTGGGCGTCTGGTCGGATCAACCTGGATCATATCCGCTACTAATGGTTTCATGAACTCAAAACCCCGTTTTCTCTGCATGACATGAAAAAGTCAGCTTAGGTGTAACCTCGTTGATATCAAGACTGACCAAAATGAAATCCTTTCTGATAGCATTGCCAATATAGAAGACATCTGTAGCAAATGGATCGCAAGGCTCGTTGGAGTTCTGAAACTCTGGGACATCCTTATCGCCGCCCCAGATTGGTACCTCCCGGGGACTGACGTCCGACGGGTCGTATCTGCGAGAAAGCCCAAAATCGATGAAGAAGTATTTTGGAGGTCGCTGGGTACGTGTAAAGTGTTTGGCGCGACCACTGCAATCCACTCTTAACGTGATCTCCACGGGGTGGAACAATTCAGGATAGAGGTTCTCAGGGTCAAGCATGATATTTCTACTCATGCAATCCCTGCCACACTATTAATGCGAGAGTGAGTCAATCGCAATTTTACTTACCGGTGAGCTACACGGTGTTGATGCATGAATTGTAACCCCTGGGAGATTCTCAGCGTCTACGTCACGCAGCCAGGAAGGACGTTACCTCAAACAGTTGACGAAAGCATTCTACTCCTTCTCCGATTGTGTCAAAATGCGGATTGGTATAAGCTCGAAGTAGAGGCATGACCACAAGAGTAACATCCTCGTTTCCGTCCAGGTTGAGGACATCGTAAATAGGAACGCAGTGATTCACAGACTGTGAGACGAGCGGTTCAGAAGAGAAATATAATCCAATATCAACTTCATAAGGATGATCTGCCTGGTTGACCTGTTTCAGAGTAACTACTTTGCCGTCCAAGGCCCGAGTAGCATCAATGACTTGGCCAAACTGAGGCAGAAATTATTCAGAAGATGGATGCTTGAGAAACACCACACGTACTTCCAGCCTTTTCCCATC
Organism: Pulveroboletus aff. annulatus; assembly: GCA_038094595.1. Classification (NCBI taxonomy): domain Eukaryota; kingdom Fungi; phylum Basidiomycota; class Agaricomycetes; order Boletales; family Boletaceae; genus Pulveroboletus; species Pulveroboletus aff. annulatus. Next base: position 124,813 of record JBBPTX010000027.1, on the reverse strand, counting down.
CTCACAGTCGGCCCAGTCTCTCTTTGAGGTTTTCCATGAAGGAACCCAGCCAGGGGAGTACCGAGGACGCAGCAGATAACCGAGAGCACTGAGTTGCACATACCGGTCGCGCCACCAAATTTCTCTGGGGTCTAGCTCTTCAGGGAGATGGCGATCAAGTGTGCCCCAAATGGCGAGCTCTTTCTCGGTGCGCTGAGCGTTCAACTCGATTGCTCTCTCCATTGACTTGTGGCAGCAGAGACCATGAACGTGGTGGGCATCCCAACCTCATTATCTTCCCACGAGCCTAAGACCTGTCGCCTGGCGAAGGCATTGCCTTTATATGTTCGAGTTTTAGACTGATGAGTCACTGCTTGAACTTTTCCATCACGGGTCTAATTCTACACGTTAATTACATATGCGACGTAGCAGACGTGGTGCATGCTACACGGTAATGCAGACCATGGTCATGGCATGGTCAGAGGCACTGTCAAATGACCATGCACTCATGATAGTCAATTACCTTGCTCTCCAACTTATAATCGTGGGAAGCCAGTTCACTATGGGGTTGCTTCTTCCTTTTGGTGCGCGTCTGCGCTCCGAACCGGCGGAAACTCCTTCCTTTTAAATAATAGTAAACAGCGTCAAGCAAGTTGGCACTTCCGAGTCTACAGTGGCAGGCGAAAACGCCTTCGCCCTGATCGTGTTCGCTACCACACGGTGGCGACGGTAACAAGACGGTGTGCCAACCATTACCTAACGAGGACGAAGGCGACATGATAGCATAAACCACCACTTCACGATGACGGCGGTGACGACGGCGTGCCCACTACCACGCGACAAGCGATGGTGCATTCACTGTGTCGCGACGACGAGGGCGATGGCAACACGATGGCATGCCCAACACTAGCAACATGACAACGATGCACAACGATGTGCCACCATCACCACAGATGACGATGAGGACAGCAGCAGCGCAAAGGCGTTTTCCGTGACAACGCGGTGGCGTCCCTAACGCCAGCACGACGACCAAGGCGATGGCTAGGCAACGGTGCGCCCAGCTTGAGCACCATGCGACGACGACGAGGGCAGCTGCGACACGAAGGCGTCCCACCACAATGGCGATAACGACCATTTGCATCCCGGCGAGCATCGATGAGGGTATCACCTGTGCTTTGTTCACATTGATGTATATGCATTTGCGATAATGTTGTAGTGGTGGTGGTAGCGATAGTCACCATACTATTCGTTCTAGCTGCCAGTGTGTATCGAATATGATGCCTACCAGGTGAAGAATGTTGACTGATCTGCACATAACGAACGGTCGGCTGGAAATATCCAAGTCACCCTGACACGACTTACCATTTCGAACTTACTGGTTAATAACTTTCACAGCCTGCCGTTTCGAAATGAACTGGTGCGTTCTATCATAGATTCATAGGCCATGCGTGTTCCCAGCATTGTGAACACTAAAAGCCTGATTTTTATTGACCGCCGGATCTATCATGGTAGTACAATATTGCTACTTGCCACGATAACCCATTGTTGCGTCGAATATTCCAGTGGCAGTACTAGTAATTGACAAGGTTACCGAACATTATCTGAAATCTGGGATTCTCGTGATGTGAGTCCCGGTCCAAAGTTCAGGAAATTCATGTCTGATTATCTGGTGCGTTGTCTCGGTACTGCGCGAGATGCCGTAGCTATCTAGTACTGGTGTATTATAAGTTTCTGCGAACTTGAGTGAACCGTCACCCAAAACGTTCGCCCTGCCGAGCTGAGTTTGAACGTGTACTTTGAAACACTTCCTTGAAGTTACATCTTGCATTCGGTAAGTGTGACAACTGCTGTGACCTGACGAGGTGCTTGCCTGACGAGGTGGGGTACGACCTAGCACTTGTAACTTGTGACTTAGCTAGTGCGACTTGGCCCCGATTCCCGGACCAAGTTCCCGAAACTGAGTGGCTCAGTTTAATTTAATGGCTCAAACTACAACAACAGACTTGAAGTAATCCAAGCTGCAAACCCGAGGTTGAACGTTAAGGTTAGGTTCTGTAAGAGGTACATTAAATTCTCCCAGGATTTCTGGTTCTCGCGACATATATGACCAGGCTGCCAGTTTTATGGGAATTTTTCATGTTAAGTAATGAAAATATCGGTGCCATGCCGCATCTGCAACAGGAACCTGCTCAGCCCCGGTGTTGGAGCCTATCATTTCTAGCGTTCTGAGTCTCTGAGGGTCTGTTTTACACCAGTATTGAGTTATCAAAAGATTCGGGAAAAAGTAATTTACAAAGAAGGCTCAGAATTTTGCACTGGCAAGCTGTGGCAATCGAGACTTAACTGTCAGCTGAATTACATTCAAGAGCTAAGACGGTAAGCGTACAGATACTATAAAATGAATATTTCTGTCAGAGCAGCTGAATCTTTGAGTTTGTTAGCGCCCATGAGTCTGCTTGTTTTTTTTTCTCCAAACGGTCAGACTCCAGGTTGGGTAATAATAAATGTATTTCTTTGGTCGTCGTAGTAAACTAATTCCCTAGTTCATAAATGGGCGCATCTTTTATAACTCCCATCACTGTGCTTCCCTATCAGTTTCTTAGGATGGCTCCCCCTGGATCAACCACCGTTATCCTTCCGATTGAGCTTGGTGCTGCCAACAAGTTCGAGGAAGGTGATTTTCCTCTTGCATCCCATAACAGTGTCAGCGGCATCGTCAGCCAAGGCAGCTTGCTGCTTTCCGCGACATTAGATGAAATAATCAAGATCAAAGAGATGGGCGTTGATCTCTCCTCAAATTCACAGTTTCTTCTAAACACGAAGCTCAAATATGATGAGTCCGTCGTTATCAGTGTCCTTTTCCTTTTATCTGCTCATATAAATGCAGTTTAGCAGTGAAGCAAGCAAAATTAGAAAGATATCGAAAAAGTCTTAACCCCATCAAGTATATCCTCAACTACCGAGCTGCTCGCATGTTTTATGCCGCAGCCTTGTCTCTGTACACTCAAACCAGAGTTAGCTCAATGGATGCCTTAATCATCTGTCAGTGTTGACAAGACCCTTTGTTCAGGAGACGTCTGAGCGGATGAAAAGGAGGGAAAAGGAGGTGCGTGTGGTCCCGAGCACCGAGATACGAGCTGTCACGGGTGAGATATCTATCACGTACTTGGAATGAAGCTTACCTTCGCACAGGTGCTATCCGCACAGATGCAACCATATCTGGAATTGCAGTCGAGCTTCCTGGCCCTATAAATGCTGAAGAGCGGCAAACCATCATCGACGTCGCTAACGCGATAGCCACACATGCTACCAACCCCTTCATGGATAACCCGCACATCCCGCAACTCAGTGACGGTAAGCAACATTAAATTTCTTGGTTTGATGAAGACTGAGGTAGGCCTGAGCAGACGATAGCTTTATCACCCTTCCTGATACTGCAAGTCTACTCAGTCAGGAGCCATCTAATAGCAATTTGGAAGAAGAGGCACCAACAAACCTCGGCCATCCTTCGTATCAGTTTTATTTCTACAATTCCGTGCTAACAACGGGGTCTGACATACAGCAAATGTCACTCAGCCATAGATAGGGAGGCAGGGAAATAGTACTCATTGAAGTTGTTCGCATTTACACTTCCATCGATTGCGTCGGCGGTTGAGCTACCTAAGCTCCTACCATGTAACATTAATGAATACGGAATAGTAATAGTGACTGACCGGAGGTACAACGTTACACTGAAAATACGATGCATATCCGTCCTGGGATTTTTCTGGCATGCACTATCAGTGGCACTGATTTCCACCACAGTACTAGTAATGCATTGAAGCCTTCACTGGTGAATCAAAAGCACAATAGCGAGATCACGATGGAGTGACCATTTTGACGCACGTCCAAGTTCGTCACCATAATTTTCAACGACCTCGCTGGGCTTCAAACTGAGAACATTTCTTAAAGTTCGCTGGGCAAAAGCATCTGCGCGATCGGTTCGCTGGCGAAATGTTTCCGAGGCCCATCAAGGCTATAATTCTCGCTACACCACCATGACTCTTTGAGTGAATTATATCACTGCGAACGTTGTTTAGAACAATTTGAAGATGGATAGTAGGCAGTCAGGGTCACTATTAAGCGTTGCTCCTGCTCCATTACGTATCAACAAAAGGTTTCACGTACCAGTACTCCGAACTTTTTTTTCCTCCAATGGTATTCTATGCACTTAAATTTGAATATCTTGATCACCCCCGCAAAATTAAATAATGAGTATGAAGCGGAAACTCTCGCTCAGTTCAAGATCTGTCTCGAATCCCCGCCCTCACCGTGTCTGTACAGGCGGAATCCTTCTAAACAAAAATTATAACCACGCAGCAATAGTATCATTAGGCTTCATGACATGCGCTTTGCAACTACTTAGCAAGTTGCGCCGCTTGGAATGTTCTCTGCTTATTATGCTTACCAGGGCAGAATACAACTGTATCGGTCTCCTGCTCGCGCAATGCTTAATTCGATGTAGTCACAGGTGAGATGACGGACATCGTGTCGACACCAGTGTTACCACGACTAGCAGCTTAAGGATAAGTATACCTGGCACTGCAAACTTGAACCATGTTAACAGCAATCTGTATTCGCGCTCACACCCAGTCAGAACGGTCACAGGTAGTCACCAATAATACATCCCAGGGAAGCCCACGAGCTAAAGATGCGATCATACCGAGTTGTTGTCCACAACTTCTTCAGAAGCCTAGTGACAAGGCATAAATCAATGATGGTTAGGAATTCCGCATACGTGAATCGAGGCCATCGGTAGAGTACTGGTTGCTATAAATATCACAGGTACAAGCATAGGGTGTCACCTCATAGCGAATGTCCATGAGTGAAAACCCCTTCGGGGTTTTCGCTTTTAAAGACGGCGAGAGCCATGTTCCGTGCAATTGGTTCCGTGCAATTTAAACCTAAACGAAATGAACAATGCCCGGCTTGAACGAATTCAGTCTCAGTCTCAGAAAATACCAGATGAAAGAGATGCAGACATTGCCGGTGACACACGGTGTATGAGTGTAAAGTGCTTCACGAAGTCGCTGCGGTACCCTCCGAACGAGATTTCTGTAGGGAGAAATGAGTCTCTGTCGCGAAATGAGATCTCAAATCGAGCTTGTAGCCAGTAGATCAGCCTAGTGCCCAACTGATGTGGCGCATGCGCCAAAGCATCCCACAAAATGCTTAGAATACAATCAAACATGGACAGTACCTCGGATACTTCGCGGAAGCAGTTGATCACATCGTCAATGATGCTAATGTATAAGGAAAAGCGGGCTAACATGACCAATGATGTCCGACGGATGTTCAAGAATCGATTCCATGCCGCAATAAAATATCAGGATACTGCAATGGTTGACGTCAAAAGCAAGTGTGCCGGAAGACTACTTAGAGTCCAATGTCCGCCTTGCGCGTATGCACTGTGGTGTATTTGAGTTCCAAGGCGATATATTCGTCATCTGCCTACCCTTCCGCTTTTCACGTTTTCCAGGATGACCTGAAGCTTTGAGTGCCCAGGCTTTAATTTCAAACCATCCAGTTGGAAGAATCGCGGTCCTACGGGTGCGGGCATGAGGAAAGATAGAGGAAGTTTGAAGCCGCCACCGTGACATGAGCTAGCTTGAATGAACGAGAACCTGAAAGAATGCGGGAGAGATGAACGCGCGTTCTACTACCAACCCGTCACATGATCTGAAAGACGCTGCGGGGATTACCGAGGCGGATTTGACTGGTAGTAGGTAGGAAGATGGTGCCGCGGTATCCTTTCGAGTGCGCAACGTGTAGGTAGTAGTCGATGAGGACAATACTTGCAAATACCTTGCTGAGTTTGGTCATCCGTTCGCACTTGCCAATCACGGGCTCTCCCTTGTGTCGTGACGTCGGCGCGGGAGGGAACAGCCATGCCGAACCCTCTAGAAGGAATCGCCGTGTTCAAAACGTACCAGCGTTCGACTTTTCTTGTACTGGTCTTCCCGTACCCATAACTTTTCCTCTCACGGGAGAGTCCTTGTCTCGTTTCGAAACTTCAAGGACGGAGGGCGCTATCATCCGAAGAAAAGGATGCCCATTCGAAAACAGGACATCCAATTCACGGACAGCATGGTTCTGCTCGTATATAGGCCTGCAAGAGTCGGCAGTCACTCTCCAACGACCACCCTGCTTACTGGCGCATCATGGATGCTCGAGCTACAACGACTAGCACTCCCCTGCCTATAGTTCCCCCCGATGCCGGACCCCTCGCCAATGGGGAGCTCTTTCTCCAAGCCACTCTTGAAGAATTGGTTCGAGTCCATCAAATGGGGTTAGATTCCACTGAATCTGCACCCGAATTCATCTATACAACGCGCAACAGATTCAATGCGTCCGTCCATTACTATTTTTGCCGTTTATGCCCCTTACTCATACCCAACAGATTAACGAACGAGAAAATCCGGCTGAAGGATCGTACAAAACCTCTGAATCCGACGAAGGCATTCGAGAATGTCCGAGCGGAGAAGGTCTTCCAGGAGGAAGCTAGATCGTTGTATTTAGAGACAAGGGTAAGCCAAAGTTTGACCGACCTTCACTATCTGATTTTCTTGGCGAAGACCTGGTCTGAACAGATACTTCGATCAGCGTCGGTTCCGCGCGAACTTGAGGTGGTGGATATCCAGCCGTATGTTTCGAAACACGTCCTGGAACTTTCTCACTCATCTTCGTTGTTTTCCAGTCATGATGTATCCGATTTGGTGATATTAGGATCTGTAATTCTACCTGACCACTATGAAACAGGTGTTGATCTTGAACATACTCGTGCAATCATCGAGGATAACGTTTGGGAAAGTAGGGGAGGATTTTTTGACGTAGATAGCCACTCGAACTCATGGGCCTGAATGTTGTCTGATTGGACGGCCCATCTTAGATTCTTAGAGCAGAGTATCAGATGTTAGGCTCCTTGTAATGTGGTACTTTATGCACTTGCTGTGGTTCGCGGTCTAGAGGTGTGCAAGGCCAGATGAGCCGAGTTTGTTTGACACCTGGAGCACAACAAAGGAGATGCTATTAGCTTGTTTCCGATGCTGACAGAATCGACCAGTAGTCCAAGTGGTAACGTATGCATCTGAACCGGATAACGATAACTCTACTATATCGCCATTAGTATAATTCCGAACATTGAGCGGTATCCTGTCTAGAAACAGAAACGGCGGCTTCCCGTCCATTGGTTAAGAGTAAAGTACCCTGCTTGCTAGCTCAAAGCCAAGGAATGTTGCTCCATTTGCAAACGGCGAACTATGTTGCCCACGTCAACCGGACGATCCAATGACGGGGGTGTACCACTAACCGGATAAGAGTGGGACCAAGCCCGCGCGTGAAGGCGGCAATGCCTTCTGTTCGCCAAACTTTCCGTACACAATCCCGGGCAGAGGCGTATTTCTGTCCAGTTGAGGGAGAGAACCCATCAGTCTGCATTCGAGATTTAATCATATCTATAGGGTATATCACCGCCCAGAGCTACAGTTCAATGAGCCCAAGTATATCATCCATCGATGGAAGGGCGTACCGCATATCCAGCAGCCGCGCCATAAAGGACGGCATGAAGAGGGTTTATCTGTTCACGACGGATGCCTTTTTGCGACATTTCGCGCTGAACAAGTTTGTCATAAGCCATGAAATACATCCCATAACCCGAGGCTTCACGAAGGAAGGTGACACATTGGCCCTTGAAGATGCCGCGAATCCCATGTTGCGTGTATATTTTCTTGACCGCATCCAAAGGACCGTTATAAATAGGATTGGTATTTGATTGAGTTTGCAGACCTGCGAGATCGCGTGAAATACGCGATGAATTGGATACCTGAAATACTCACGGATCCTGATATGCTCGACCGGGCCGGAGACGAACCCATTGGCAAGACCAGCAGCAACACCTGAAACGAATAGTTGATCTGCCCCGAGGGTTTTGCCACCTTCACCACCCTTTCCGCGAGCCAGATTGTATTCTGCGAACGCTCTTTTTGTGTACTCTACTGCACCGAATTGTATGGATACACAAAGCCCAATACCCAGCAAAGGTGAGAGGGTCCCCTGGCAGGTTGTCAGTGGTTTGATCCATTCATTCAAAGACCGATCTGACCTTGTAAAACGCCAACGGTCCCTCATTTTTAAGAATCCCACCAGCACAATGCAGCATGCCATTGTATGTTCCTCTGGCCGACGTTTGCATACGCTGCCGAGTGCGAAGACGTAAAGGTCATACACTCTACCGGACGAATGCGGTCAAACTGACCACTTTCACGATATCAAAGGGCTGTCCGACGAGCACCTACATCAGCCGAAAAGAAATCAGCGTCGGAAGACAGCGGAACATGTAAAACTCACCTGAGCGATTCCACCGGCAGTTCCAGCAGCCAGATCCTTGATGGTATTGCTTGTCATGGCGTATGGGTATTTTCAGAGACCAGAAAAAGGAAAGGCGTGGGTCGAACTGTGAAAGTCTAGTCTAGAACGCGACTCGCAACCGCCGTCCCAGTCACTCGTCTCGATCCAACACACTCGCGGACATTGGAAATCGCTTGATTATTTACGTAATATTTATTACATATCACAGGCACGTGATCTGGCGTACATGCCAATTTTGGTTGTGTCCATCCTTGCACTTTTGCCGGTAAGCAATTCTTGATCGGACTGCTAACAAATTCATGCAGTCTTTTCGCCAACAGTCTTGAGGGCTGATGACACGAATAACCACAGAACAGACCGTCGGGAGCGACGTGACTTCCCATGTCGCCGGTAGTGTGGGAGCTGCAACCGGAAGCGGTGCGAATATCCGGGATGACCAGTGCGAGGACGGAGACGAAGAAGAGGACGAGGATGACGAGGAGGCAGAGGAAATAGCGCGTCGGCTCAAGGAACAGCTCTGGGCCGACATTAGCAAGGCTCAGGCTGCACAGGCGACGCCGACCGGACAACCTCTTGCGGCCACCATCGCTCCCGCTACGAATGCCACTCTGTTGAAGAAACACGATGCCGCGCTCCAAACTATGAAGGGGATTCTTGCCATCACAGCCCATGATGCGCTTGCCCAATCCACGCTCGCCTCGGCTGTTGTTCCTGGAACCAATAATAACAATGTGCTGAACGTCTTGACCGAGGTCGTCCGCGCCGGATCCATATCGAAAGAACTCGCCAAAGCTTTGACACCCGTCCTTGTGTCGTTGGCGCGGTCAGACACCCTTTTCGCCACGATGCGTCATTCGAATGCCCCTGCAATCCAGCTCGACAAGGGGAAGCGAAAACGTGACGAGGATGAAGAGGAACAACGGCAAAACGGTGCCCGCGCCCCCAAACGACCCAACGTCATATACCACGATTTCCAGCGACAGATAACCGGAGCTGTCAAATTTGTCTCCGATGCTCTCAGTGCCAACTCTCCCGCCAGCGGTTCTCTCGATCCGTCCGTCATATCTTCCATCCAATTAAACCTCCATCAGCTCTTTCTTTTCTCCATGACATCATCCGCAGGAGGTGGCCCGGAAATGAACGCACTGCAAGAGATCGGAGGCCTGATCCAGGTGCTCGGCGTTCTCAGTGGTATTCAGATTGGCCCTACAACAACCCCGAACCACGCCGTCCAACAGGCTCCAGGCTCTGTGCTCCACACCTCCCACCCCTGGATTCCGCAAGGCACTCATCCAAATCCGTCCGTCCCATTTAATGATATTGGCACAGCCGTCTACCCGTGTCTCGTGCCCGGATGCCACAAGATATTCGCCAGGCTATATAGCCTACGAGCACACCAACGTGTTCATGCCGTCCACCGCCCATTCCGCTGTACGGTCTGTCCCGCGTCGTTTGCGCGCAACCACGACCTCAAGCGTCACGCAAAACTCCACGAAAAGAAAGCTTGGCAATGTGCCGGCTGCGATAAAATGTTCTCCCGCCGTGATGCTATTAAACGACATAAAAATAGCAGTGCGACACGCGGTAGTAAGGGTGAGGCCTGTGTCAATGGTACGATAAAAGAAGTGGTGTTGGATAAAGAAGGTGATGAAGATGCACGGGAGGGTCGGCGCATAAGGATGTGGACGGACATCGTTGCAGGCAATACGGCACCTCCGGCGTACTACGGACACGCAGACGACGGCCACATGGAAGAAGGAGAGGTGCACGGTGATGTCATTCGACAGATGCAAGCCGCCGTACTCAGCCTCCACGCAACGTTGAAAGGACACGTGTCGTCTGCGCTTGGAACCGATCACGCAGCGCCTCCATTGCATCTTGACCCTACTGGCGGCCAAGCGACGCTAGCGGGTGTCATTGCGCGTGCCCAGATGCAGAGTTTGACGCCTCAAGCGCAAATTCAGGGTCTGGGTCCTTCTGGTGACGGCGGTAGTAGCCACGCAATGCACCCTGAAGGGTCTGTCTCATACCCTGGTAATAAACCAACTCTACCGCTTGATTCTACTGAGACGGTGGACGATGAAGCACGGCCTGAAGGCGCGACCGCCACATCTCAGTTATCCCTGTACGGTTTGTCAGAAGAACAGACCAAGCTGCTCGAGCAAGCCATTGCCAACGCCGCGTCAGCTGCGCAGGCACAAGCTGAAGCTGAAGCTGCGATGGAAGAAGAAGGCGAGGAGGATGAAGATGAGGAGGAGCACCCAGATCCAGACGAAAATAATAACGCGCTCAGTTCGGTCACCGCTCGAGGATCCGCAGCATCGGGAGAGTGATTCTATCTATTCTTTTGCGTCGTATCAACACCTAACGACATGGATACTGTATCTTTTGTCGTTCCTTTTCGGTCAAGGGAGCCAGTCCTTGTCCATGTTCAATTCGAGTGTCGCTGCAGTCTGTCAAGCAGCCATGTTGTACAGTAGTTGCGGTGGGTGGTATCGCCAAGGCCAAATGTCGATATATACATGAATGAATGCGAAGCTGGGTAGCAAACCATCAATGAGGGGATAAGTAGTGGACGAGCAAACTGGAGAGGACCACAACTCACCTCGGGTTTGCTACATGCAATAGATGAGAGCTACATTTTACCGCCCGAACCATGTCGTGGTCGGGGCGGTCGTGGCGCTAGGTATTGTTCTCTTCGTTTTGCCTCTGCTTGCCGCCATAGCTCCTGGTTGTGTAAGGATTCACGCCGCCATGCCTCTGCGATAGCTTGTTGAGGGGTGATAACAGACTCGGGGAAACGATGTCCTCTATTCCCGTCTGGTTTTGGGCGGGGCATGTCGGATGTCATCGCATGCTAGAGACAAGGAAACATACTCATCAGGATTCCGAACGCGACAAGAACCGGATATAACAAAAATGGGCGTACGGCAGCTCAAGGTTCATGCAGTGGGATAGGGCAGGGACCGAGGGAGACCTCTTTATACAAGGTTTGAGCAACGGCTTAATCTTATTTTCTTACATCTGAGACCCGTCCCGCGGTGAGAGGGGGCCAAGGCACTTGCGTCAGGCTTCGAAGTCGAGCCACCATTGTTTGCATTCCTGTTTAGGAAAGTTGAAGGGTACGGAAGGAAGAAACCGGTCAGAATAAGTATCTGTCTTCTGCGCTGGAACTTGAGGGGCCCCCGTCGCAGGGCCCTTCAAGTTCGCGATGAGATCCAGAAAAGGGCAGCGGACAAACGAATTGCCATAACGGGTAGCTTCAAGGGCGGTCGGGGGACGTAACGTTCATAACATTCCTTCGGTGACGCGTTTAAATTACAGCTTTCTGCAAGCGAAATAAGCCCAAAACACCCCATTGTGAGCCGTTTTTGAGATGCGCCCGTTATCGCATCTCATGTCCGCAAGGCAGTGGAGTTTGTTCCCCGTGAACAGCTTGGGACCTGACTCATCGACGATATCTCCGCGCTGCGTATAGATGGGCGATGATGAAACCATGGATGTGTGGCAACGGGACGGCTCGGATGAACTTGCGGGGAACCTCGTGTCATGGTTTCCGTTGTACGCAGCATTCACAATGCCTTACATTGCCCAGGCCGAGGCCACGAGGAGGCACCATATGGCACTTGAACGGGATCCATAAGCAGACAGATGATATGTTGAAGATCCGCTGGTCGCGAAATACCCAAAGAATCGAGGAGAAGAGAACCCGGCCGTTGTCTCAGCCATTGTTCCCTTGATATGGCAAGGACAATGTTCATCATTAGGGGAATCTACTAATCTGCCATGTCTCGGTTAAGAAGGCAATGAAAGACTTAAGACTGACATGGACACTTCACCACGTAAACATGCATTTTTCGCATGAGAGATTCCACGGACTGTGCATTCTAGCGTGAAATGCGGGTTAGATACGACACTCATATTCTGAAGATCCGGCGACGGGAAAATCGGGTCAGCTCGGGAAGATCCTGCCCACCTAATGAAAGAGAAGAGAACCTTGGACCGTCGCCAGAAGGAGGTTGAACTCGTAGATCCATAGTTGGGCAAGATGGCGACCGACCGCGAGTGCCTTGGCTTGGTGTTGTTCCCCAAAGTGTCCTGGGCCTTGTGGCTCCACGACGAAGTGCTGGCTCCAGGACCGTTTTCCGACTTTTATCACGGAGACCCCTGGTAACCGGCCCGCTAATCATAACCCGTGAGTGTTGTAGCATGCATTTTAAATCTTTTGATCTTTGATATGATACAGATAGCATGGCCGCATGTCGTTGCTGAGCAAGTGTACAGCATCTTGGATCCGTACTAGCAACGGACGCTTTCAACCTTCCTGGTTTATCCGTAGGATCTCAAACAAGATGGGCGAAAAGTGAGATTTCTCTCCATAGCATGTTGGTGTATCGTTGACGACGTGAAGCTTTGTGAACTTTATGGGTGGTTCCCCGCTCAACCGACTTTCGTGGCTACGGACCTCGCAATCGTTTCTGAACGCCGTCGTCTCATCACCAACTACAAGATGGATCTTATTCAAGACTGGCATGCCATTGCTTGCCACCAGTCCTAATACGGAGAAACGCAGCTTGGCGTTGTTGACGACCCAGGATGTCAACCCGTTGCTTGGTCCCAGCCCGTACTTTGGTCAGGGTCAGAATCCGGAAGAGCTGAACACGGAGGAAATCCCCGTTCTCGCGGCCGCCCGACTCCATGGTTCACGTGTCGTCTTTCTGGGCCTCGAAGAGCGCGATCCATCCACCGCTTCCGCACTTCCTTCATCCGATTTCAAGGAACCAGAGGTGGCTGTGGCCAACATCGATGGCACCCCATACTTTGCCATCGATGTTGCCGATCTTGAAGAAGACAACGTGGATGAAGTCGTTCGAAACTCTGAACTTGCAAAGTCCGACGTCAAGCTGGCTTTCATCGATCCTAGAACAGCGATGGGTGCCCTGGATGGGTTTGCTGCCGCTGTGTTCGCTAGCGCTCGGAGCATGGTAGACTGGAATGACAGGAACAAGGTATGCCGTGCATCTGCTGGTTCTTCCTAAATCAACTCGGCTCACTTGGACGACGTAGTTTTGTCCTGCCTGTGGTTCTCCATCCTACTCTATATGGGCTGGTTGGAAGCTTTCGTGTACCACCCTACTACCGTGGGCCGATAACACGGGCAAGAAGCCCTGTCCATCAGGGTTTGTCCGAACCCAATTTATGGAAACACACTCTGACTGAGCCGGGAAGGCGCGGACTTCAGAATTTCTCCCACCCAAGGACGGACCCTGTCGTGATCATGCTTGTCACGAATGAAACAGGTGACAAAGTCATCCTTGGCAGAAACGTATGTCAGATTAGTATCCGTCTATGTGAACACACGTCAACGAATCCCTCGCAGAAACGGTTCCCGCAGAAATTTTACTCCGCTCTTGCAGGTTTCGTTGAGCCTGGGGAATCCTACGAAGACGCAGTGCGACGCGAAATGTGGGAAGAAGCCGGCGTGAAAGTGTGGAACATCCGATACCACTCCGGACAGCCATGGGTAAGCTGTCAAACATATATACCGCATGTCAAGCGTCATCTAAAGTGTTGACGATCATCTTTTAAAAAGCCATTTCCAGCCAATCTGATGTTGGGCTTCTACGCCGTGGCAGATTGTTCCCAACCGATCCGTACGGATCTAGATAACGAACTTGAAGGTTGAACTTTCTGAGACAGCTCAAGGGTTTCACCGCTGATTTGTTCGTTTCAGACGCTCGGTGGTATACCCGTGAAGAGGTCTTGGCTGCTCTTGAACTAGTGTCCAGTAAAACAAGTGATAAGATCGTTTCAGTTTGGACACAAGACAAGCCCGATGGAAAGTCAGGAACTGACGTCGGTGCCAAGGTAGAACCGCTCTTCAAAATGCCACCGACTACTGCAATTGCCGGTGTACTGATTAAACATTGGGCGGAAGGCAGGATAGAAGCGGGGAATGCCGTGAAAGGAAACCTCTAAGACAGTACGCAGGTGATTTACACGGAGGATACCCGAGGTCTTATGGCAGTATCAAGCAGTATCAAACAACGACTTGCAGCCAATAGGTATCGAACGTGCAGGCGCAATCGATTCAGCGACCGTACGACTTTGGCGAAGGAAAGCCAAACGATTTCATCAATAGGGTTATGATACCCACTACATTGATGTACGTTCATGAGCGGAGAGAAATACACCATCACCATCTCGCCACAAGCATTCTCCTTGCCAAAGCACGTAGTCTGCCATGCCATTGTTGATGATATAGTCTGCACAGTCGTGATCACTTGCTCCGGGTTGGATCCATATAGCAGGAATGCCTCGAGCTTTCGCTTGTTCCAACAACCTGATGGTGATCTGTACACCTTGGGTGATAAGAGGCATGACTGATGGCATTAGCAAATATCACAAACCTTCGCGGGTGTTATGATACTGAGTGCAGTTTCAGTTGGCGAAGGTAGCTCGCCAATCGTTTTGACCGTCTTGCGTCCCTCTAGTTCACTATTCGTCTGGGTGGGAACAGGTGAGTCGCAGGAGAAACATAAACCATTAGTGATCCTGACAGACCAGGTGCACGGGCGTCACGTCCTTGTCTCTCTCAATATACCACTGCAAGATCTAGAAGAGGGGCTCATCCGTCAAGGAAGCATCTACAAGCTCTGGCAACACACCTTTGTCCCCCACTTTGACTGGTCGGTAGACGCACCGACCACAGCATATTTTTTGTGCGTCAAGAAGAATTTCTGCTTGTCGGCCGACGTAGCCATGCTCAACGATGTCGATAGACAACGGAGATTATCAATTCGGATGGCGGGGAGCCGTGTCATCATCATCATGGTCCAAAAACGCTAAATCAGAGTTCATGTTCGAACACATCACCATGACTCATGTGAGCAGTGGTCAACTTCGTCGAATCTCACAAGAGTTGACTTTTCCCCATGGAAATGACATGAAGCGGACTTTTCCATCGAACTTTTCCACAGTGTCTGGACGTGGCAGTCGGGTTGACATTGGTAACGGCAACCATATGTAAACATGGTCATGTGCATCCGCGCACGGACCATGACGAATACCTATAAAGGCCTGGCTTTGACGCCATGGATCTGTAGAACATACTCAGCTAGGATCTATTTTATAGAAACTAACTCGAGTCTCGCATGTTTACACATGCCACATCCTTCAAATCCATTCGATGACATCCGCGCTCGCTCGTTCGACAGAGAACATGGTCTCACTTTGGTGGATCTCGAGGACGTTTGGTTCTGTGCTTTGTCGGGCTGTTTGCAGCTTGGTGAACCAGAGCCAGCGAGTTGAGCGTCTGTCTGATGGATTCCTTTCTTTTTTACTTTTGAAGATGTATTTTTATGCATGTATCTTTTGTCATAAGTTGACTGCAATCCATGTTCTGTGATGCTTGGGAAATGCTGTGTGATCTGAATGTTTTCTTTGAATGGTCAAATGAATGCCTCGTAATTTGTGCAAGGTTGGGTGAATTGTACTACGACGTGGTTTGTTTTCCATGAAGCTCTTCAATCCTTCTTTTTTCCATCTACCAAATGCTGCTATTCGCCATGTATCCTATGGAATTCTGATTGGGTTCACCCTCTCCTTTTCGGTGTCTTCCATAGCACATTACTATTCTGAGCGGAGGAGGCAGGGAAAGCTAGAGAAGCAGACCTCATTGCGACCTATCGAACTAAGGAGCGATGAAATCGTACGCGGCGTTACTGGGCTGATTGGTGTGTCACATTTTTCTTACCATATAATGGGTCGTCATCTTCAAATCGACCAGGGAATACACCGTTGGTAAGAATCAACTCATTGAGCGACACGCTTGGAGTAGAGATATTGGGGAAGGCCGAAGTGGGTCTCCCAGCATATCTTGAGTCAAGGCAACGTCTAATTTTGAGTCTACCCAGTTTTTGAATCCAGGAGGGAGTGTCAAGGATCGGGTTGCGCTGCGGAGTGAGGACCCTCATTATATGCGCAAAAAACCCGGGGAGCTTATGCGCCAACGACAGTGATCGAAGATGCAGAACGGCAAGGGTTGTTGCATCCACACACCGGTTCCCGGATCTTCGAAGGCACCGTTGGGTCGACTGGGATTTCAATAGCAACCATATCGAAAGCCAGGTAATGCTGGAACTCCTTTTTTTCATTTTCTGCTGTCGACCGAACTGCCCTCTCATTCGCAGGGGTTACAATACGAGTGAATTGCTCTCGTATCGTCATTTCTAACGATATTGCTTGCTTACGTTGGGATCTAGCCATCATCATGCCGGACGACGTCGCAGCGGAAAAGGTTAAGGCGTTAGAGTCGTTGGGGGCGGAAGTACAGCGGGTACGTTCAGCCAGTATCGTCGATAAGAGACAAGTACGTGCATCGTCTTCTCCTCGCCCACGAGCACTGATCATTACCACCCTTGCACAGTATGTCGTATGTATGTGTCATTTTCTTTGACCATGTTCTCACAGGCGACTGCTAGAACATGGCACGCCAAGCTGCCGTCCGATTTGGTCAACTGGGCGCACTGAATGGAACCAACGATATCGGTATTAGCCACGAGATGGTCACCGGCTCTTCTTCGGTCGTTGTCTCGACCACGTCGTCGCACGTGCATCCTGAAGGCACCGAAGACGATCCCCAGGATAAGGAGCTTCTGACCAAACCCCGCGGGTTCTTTGCCGACCAGTTCGAAGTACGTAGCTATACTTTCCCGATGGGTTGGGATTTCTCACTTGATCACGTCGTTGTAGAACAGGAGCAACTTTGATGCGCACTATGAGGGGACTGGTCCCGAGATATGGCGACAAACAAATGGGAAGCTGGATGCTTTCGTCTCTGGGGCAGGTGGGTCTTTCCATCCCCAGCGTTCCTATCCGAGTCGCAGAGTTGACGGCACGAGTCTAGGGACCGGTGGAACGATCGCTGGTACGGGCCGTTATATCAAGTCGATGAACGAGAACGTCAAGGTCGTCTTGGCCGACCCCGAGGGAAGCGGCCTCTACAACAAGGTAATTACACCCGCCAGATTTGAGTCAATTTCGCTGGCGCTCACCATGACATGTTATGATAGGTCAATTACGGCGTGATGTACGACCGCAGAGAAGCAGAAGGCAAGAAACGACGGCATCAAGTTGACACGATCGTCGAAGGGATGTGCGTTCTTTATCCCCTTATTTCTTCAAGTTGTGGTTCCTGATGGACAGATTCGATTTCTTCAGCGGGATCAATCGGATGACGAACAATATTGACTTAGCGCTGCCTATCATTGACGATGCGTTCCGGCAAGTTTCTTCCCCATAGTATTCTCCTTCTGTCCTTTGTCGTGATACAAGGGCATGACCCTCCAGGATCACGGATACGGAAGCCGTCGCGATGTCTCGCTATCTCGTCCAACACGATGGTCTATTCCTTGGATCCAGCAGCGCCTGCAATCTGGTTGCGTGCATCAAGCTAGCACGGCAGATGGGATGGAAAAATGGCCAGACTATCGTCACCATCTTGTAGGCATTGCACTTACTGTGGCCGTGCTCGTCGATGCTCAATCTTTGTCTAGGTGCGATTCGGGTAGTCGCCACTATTCAAAGGTGAGTCTACTATGCACATGAATCTTTTCCTTGTGATTCTGACAAATCTATAACACAGTTTTGGTTAGGACCAATCATTCACTCGAAAACTGTTGGATTGCTGACATATTCTTTGCCTAGGAATGATGACTATCTACGACAGGCTGATATCCCTGTTGATCAAACAATCGTCGAGAACCTCGTTGCACCAAGATCTGCAGGGTCAGCAAGTTGTACTTGAAGAATAAGTGGATATATGTAGTGCAGCACAGTACTGGAAGTATGACAGGTTAGGTCCAATGCCTGTGATGTATTTTCTGCGTATTCTAGTGCCAGTATCCACTGATACCATCATCAGAGAGCTTGCCCGCTCTCCTCGATCATCGTGGATCTCTGGATCCCCTTGTTTCCGCGCACACCATGAGCAGCAACACATTTCCTCAGCAACACCCTACACTCCAGCAGTTGGGCATAGGCGAGCTCATCGTAGCCTCGGCTACAGAGGTCACAACTGCTTGGTTGAATTCTTTAAGTTTCTCAAGTGGTGTCGCATCGTCCGATATCACGACCTCTTCCTTGATGACGGTTTCTGGAAGGACACACTAGCACCAACCTGGGATTTCAGAACGATTGAGGGCAGAGATGCAGTCAAGAACCTTCTTGAGCATTGATTTGCTCCAACAGACCCGGGGCTCGCGGACCTCCATCTCAGCGATGAACCTTTCAAAGCTTCCGAACTCCAGAAGGTGCTTCTTGATCTAGTCTTGTTGCGCCTTGCCTTTAAGTCCGGAGCCAAGTTTGGAAAAGGCATCGGCGTTTGTTACCTCGTACACGGCTCGAAATGGACAGTGTACACATACTTGGAGTCGTTCAGCGATTGCCCTGAGCAAGTATTGTGTAGACTGTGGATATCCATGGTATCACGTTAGCTGATGATTCCGAAGGCAGGTTTGTCCTCTCAGACAGAACGCGGCCAAACACGACACTTGAGAGGAAAGGTGGGGCCGAGAAGTCGATCCTGCAGATGGCGATCCAACAGTCATTGTGATTGGGGGGGGGATCACTCTGGCCTTGATATTGCCATTGGACTCGAGTAGTGTCTCGGCATTTCACACCTAGTCGTCGACAAGAAGGCTCGAATTGGCGATTGCGTGAGTGTTGTTCCTGTGTCTCGACGCACTGAGTGCTGAGTTCGCATGACATTAGTGGAGGGGTCGCTACAAAGCATTGTGCTTGCATCATAACCTTTCCTTCCTCCGTTCAAAGTGAGTTCCCGTGACATATGGTTATGTCTCTCCTCCACTTATTTTCAGATTCCCACCCACGTGGCTTTTGTTCACTCCCATCCTTAAAGGTGAGACTCAACGAGTTTGATAAGTCTATAGATTCAATCACTGATATCATTGATTTAGCTTGCTGATTGGTTGGAGGGTTACGCCAATTACCTTTAGCTCAAGGTATGGACTTCATCGGTGATCACCAATACGAAGACCTGAAAACATAGACTGCTGAGATCAACAGATGGGGAAAGGACACTCGACAACTCAAGGTCGAACATCTCGTGTTCGCAACTGGCTTTAGAGGTCGTCCAAGATCACCTGATATCCCAGGCAAGATAGATATTGAAGTCACCGTTTGCAAGGCCACGCAGTTCATATCTCTCAGGAAGATTTCAATGGCGAAGCAGTCCATTCTATGGAATTCACTTTCGCTGGAAATTATGCAATCAAGAAAGCGGTCGTATGTGTTACGATAGCACCGAGCACGAGAACCATTTTTGCTAATGCAGGACAAAGGTCACGATATCGCCCAAGACCGTCTCCACCGCGATGTGGATGCTACAATGTATCTAAGTTAACTAAAGTGCATTACTGCGGTCGATGCGAGCAAAAAAAATGCATTCTGGTATGTTCATCTCCATCCAATGTTGTAAATTGTTGCGCTTGCATGTTACCTAAAACATCCCATAACGAAAACATTCCAACCGAAATTGCAGACGTTCAGTTTAACGGTCTACCGGTTATGGTCGCGAGACGTATTACTCGGTACGTTGTGCCCTTCATCACACAGACAATTGGTAAGTGAGTGCAGATCCGAATAGTTGGACGTATGTACGTGGATAATGAATCTGGTTTTTGACTTTAGGCCACATTCAGATAGTATCGCTAATGTGGGCTCAAAACAAATCTTGGGCTATACGGAACAGGTGTGTTCCAACCTCTGCTGGCGCATGGGGGATGATTCTGCATCGGTTGGCCTGTTTGAAACACGTTAGTTGATACCCGTTACTTCTCACACCTTATAACAGATGGGAACAAGTAAATATGTCGCCAACGCCGGCGGGGATATCAAGTTGAAGAACGGGGGCATGATGGAGTGGTTCACAGAGAAAGGGCTCAAGTTTGCAGATGGGACGGAGCTCGAAACAGACATCGTCGTGTTCGTTACTGGGTACGTTTTCTGTTTACCCATTCGCTCGGGAATCAATCATGGTACTTTCAAGATATGGAGACCCACACGCGGACAACATGCGTGACGTCTGTGGCGCGCATAGACAAGGTGAAGCCGATATGGGGCCTGACGGAGGAAGGGGAACCGCGTGGTATTTGGAAGGAGTCTGAACATGAGAAACTCTGGGCCTGGAGCAATTGCATCTCCTCAGTCTGCACCTCGGTAGATGTGACTCGATGTTTCGCTACTAAAGGGGAGTTATCGAATCGAGGCCATTGAAAGCCGGCATTTCGGACAGACAGGAAGTCAAGTTCTGATGGAAGGTACCCAAGCACGTTGGAAATTATCGCTGAGCATGGGCGCACTCTTGTAACTTGTCTTCGTGTCACTTCCGCCATGATACGATGGTATGTCATACACGCTGAATCGAGGCTAACGGGCGCACAAACTGCGAACGACATGACGAGGCGAGGACTAGAGTAGTTGGTGAACATGATACCGTAGATTGGTGCATGCGCTTTACATGCGCTTGGATTTCCTCAACGGTTCCTCTGATGATGAGGGTAAGGTGTAAAAATTAGCGCGAATGGTGCATCTTATCGACCCAATGCAGGTTAGCCTTCTGCGACGGACTGCAACTGAACATCCTGGTCATGATCGTTTTGCGCTATGTGTGCTGCTATGATGATCTCTATTGATCATCACACTGGTAGTGCAATGGGACAGCAGTGAAGCTGGTGAAGGGGCACACCCCTTCGGAATAGGGATAAGGTAACCGGCATACAAGTAGATTCCAGAACTTCAGGAGTTGGTATTGCTATTCCACATCGAACTTTGACCTGTCTTTGATTATTAACATGATCTTGCCTGAGATTTGCGTCGAGGTTCTTCCTTGAGGTTGATGTCTCCCCATCGATCAGACGGCATTTGATAATCTCGCAGCAAGAAGCTCCAAGGGTAATCATCAATGATAATGTAAGTAATAAGACACAGATAGGGTGAAAAAAGATAAGAGAACAATCGTATGCAGATGCCTATGGTACAAATGCGTGCGGGGATAGATGACATGGTGATATGATTATGGTTTCTCCAAGACTCAACGCAACGAGGATTCATGATTGGCTTGGTAGCCACGGTGTGGGAGCTAGAGTAGGGGATGTGAACGAGGGTTTGGGCTGAGAAGCCACCCCGTTTTGCGTGGGTGTTTTGGAAGCTGTGGGAAGCACGGCGGGGTTGGGGGAAATGCGGGTTTTAATTTGCGGTGCAGCGAGGGAGCCATGTCCTTGATGCCTGCCACGCTCCAATGAGTTGGGCAGGCGAAAGCGATGTAAAAGGGCTCACGCTGGATCCACAGGCGCAGCGGGCTGTGGATCAGGTGTGATCTTGAGATACCCAGCTTGGACTAAGAAGTCCCAGACGCGACTGGTCTTGTTAACGTCAATCTTGACGAGATCTCGAGCTTCTCTTCTGCGGAGTTTGCCACCACGACGGGCATATTCTCGCACGAGCGTCTCCTTGATGACAAGATACGGCTTTGGAAGGATACGTAGTTGTGAACAGAGTGCCTGTTCGGCGGGGGTCAGCAGGTGCAGTGAAGGGCTGTTGGCCAAATTCAAAGGTGCCGCTGATAAGCCTAGATCAGTACCACAAATCGCGAGAAAGGGGAATGGCCGTACCAGGTCGCCGTGCTGCAGCCGCTCCTGTGGCACTGGAACCGAGCTTGGGTGTTGATTCCCGTTCATGGCTCTTGCGACCCTCTGATTCACCTGAAATCACATCAGATTATGGACAGGAACGAACAGGATCTCGCTTACGACCAGTTCCGCCCCGCAGTTGATTTAACCGCTCAGAGGCATAATAATCCCGCGACAAGTTTGCCTTCAATTGTACCTTGGAGTGCGGAGATGAGATGAATTAGACCACATGCTGTATGCACACGCACTCGACGAATGCTGTCCGTCTCAAATTTATCGATGTCGGCGGTAGTGGTTAGCCCCATCCGCCGATAATGCTGCAGTTCTTGTATGCGCTTCCGCAACATCGCCTCGTCTGGTACATAAAATTAGCTGCTAGATTTAGGAGAGCGAAAAATATTACACAGTATGTCTGCAGTGAATACTTCGTAGTCTTCCGCAGTCTGAAGCCTAGCAAAAGGCCGAAGACGCTGTACAATGTCCTTTTCATCTTTTGCCCGCTTCTTGTCCGCAGCTTGCATCTTTGGGTGCAGTCATGAAAATGATTCATGCAAGTTACGGAACGGTCAACCCACCTTCTTGTAATCAAGAAGACCTCTTTCGAACATGATTGCTTTAGCTTCATGACGCTTCGCCACACGCTGATTGTACATTTCAATCATCGTCAGCTTGAATGAAAGCGAATCTTCTGTTTCGAATGGAGGTGGTTGCATGGGCTCTTCGGAATTCGGGTCATCCTCTCCTGTGGTCTGTTGGTCGGTGCTCCCAGGCTCCTCTGACTTGACCACTGAGTGCGGTCTCGACGTATCGCCATTGACAGGAGTGTGTCCATTGACGTAGCCATTCATGCCATTCGACAGCGGCTGACTCACTGATCTATCTTCACTCGATCTTCGATCTTCTAGCATCTGCGCCCGAGCTTTGACGTCGACATCATTCTCGTCCTCGATGATCTGGTCTCCGCCATAAGCAAGGCAAATACCAAACTCCAGGTCCTTGACTAATTCCTCCGCCTCGTTGTCAAGTTCGTGTTCGAATTCTAGACGGCCTGGAAGGAACGTGGCTACCTCGTGTACGCCAGGTGCTGACGTCGGGGCGACCTTTGGGGGAGATGGGGCAGCATTGTTCATAGCAGACATTCGTCTTCGTTTCCGTTGCTGGAACTCTTCAGAATCGATATTGAAATCAATATCCATCCGCTATGTGAACGAAATCAAAGTTAAGCTCCTACAGCTTATGTTACAACTTACTGGTAGAGGCCAGTTGGGAGAATCGACATAAACAGAGTTGTAATGTTCCTCTACTTCCTCCTTTGTCCGGGTTCCGACGTGCTCCGCGATCATTTGCCAGTTTCCAAGGCCAGCTTTTGATATACCCTCGATTAACAGTAGCTCCCTAGTGTAAAGCAATGTTGGCGTGGATTTAGGCGGCATAAAGAAAGGGTATCGCACTCATCGGCACCCCAATCGTCTGAGAAGATAGGATACGAATGTAGTTCCTGACAAGACTATGTCAAAACGAGCGGTACATTAACAACTTGACTTACGATGACACGATATGCGTGGCCACGGCGGTGCTTCCCAAACTCCTTCCCTGCGCAAAAACACGGAGGACAAACGTCCACTCCATCACCTGGTTCACATACAGGATCTGCGCACTTTATTCGGACAGAATGTGTCAGGTCGCACATGCATGAATCGCACTGAATTTGTAGGCCAGGCTCGTTGACAGCTACAGATTACGCAAACAGGCCCCGTGAGAACTAGCACGGCGGGACAGGACAAGCCAGGAGAATCGCATAGAAGAACGCTCACTTTGTATTTCATCGGGCTGGTGCTCGCGCTTCCGGTGAGAGACGGTCATGGCCAGTGGCCGGGAAGGAAGATGGCGCGTTCGACGTGCCGGAGAATGATAGACTGGAATGTGGCTTCAAGAAGACAAGCGCCTTTGCAATAACGAAATTCAACATAAACAAGGTTCGGCTCATCAACACCAACCGGTATAAGACTCACTAGATGCTCCACTCGTCCTCACTACTCTTAAAATGCACAACGCGTCCTCCAACAAGCAGGTACCGAACGACTTATAACAGGATGCAGAGTCAATGTCAGGTATACCGTCATGTCTTATCAAAACAAGTGCTCACTTATTCAAACTTGTCGTTGGTGTCTTGAGATTTCTAGCTGTCCGATACTTGGTTCGTCGCCGTCGTTCCGCGTGATGGCGGAGTATTTGCATTTGTTGATTCTGCAGCCCAATTTGGGGTGATGAGTCCCTGGTCTCGAATAATTGGGAGTCGTCTACTCAGAAAGATCTATTCAAGGCTTCATCTTCTGCCAGAAGTACTAAGTTGGTACATTCATAAAGACAGTGGAAATTATAATGATCCTTATGGAAACTAAGTTGAACAACTCCGTTGATTTACTTTCGATTCTTGAACGTCTCAGACTTCAAACATTCTGACGTGGCGACAAACGCACAACAAAGTCATCTTCAGTATGAACCACGCCAATGCTGCGTGGATGGACTCGGAGCAAACGCCAACCCGCCGAATCCTCCGCTGGAATAAAGTTAAACGTGTGAATTAATATTATCATGAGAACTTTGATCTCATATATTGCCAACCATCGTCCTTTGCACTGGAACATCATGCGCGTGGGTACCGTGAAGCAGCCGAATGAAGTGCGGGACTTACAATATGCCTGCCACCGCCCAACGAGTGGAACAGATATCCCTCCGTCTGCAGATGTTTCCTCTTGTACGGTTGTTGTGCAAACCGATCGACCACGAAGGTCTCTGGATCCAGATAGGCGGTGGCGTCCATGTGTGCTGCGTGGACGTTTCCAAACACGAACTCCCCCTTCCTTATGGGTACGAACCCATCCTTGACCCTTAAATCGAGGTCCCCGTTGGCTTGCCGTATTCCGACGTGCAATCCGGTGAGCCGCATTGTTTCCATGATCGCAGAGGTCAAAAGACTGAGTGAGGGATCGTCCAACGCGTCTGGACCCCCCTCGAGCAGTCTCTCCAAACTTCCAGCCTTTTCCACGGCTGTGTCAATCTCTGCACGAACGCGCGCAAGGGCGGCCGCATCGACCAGCAAAAACGAAAGCAAAAAAACCGAGTTGCTGAGGGTGTTATTATGAACACTCCACAGGAAGTTGAGCATCAGCTGCGCCCCCTCCAATGGCTGGATGTTGTTGTTCTTGAATGCCCTTTTGAACCCAGAGGAAAAGTGGTCGTCGTACTCGGTGGCCTCTTCTCGCTGCAAGTACTCGCTGAGGACGTTCAGCAGCCGTTTGCGTGCTGCGTAAGATGGCCAACGCCATAGTAAAGTCCTGGAGAAACGGTAGGGTATACTTTGGCTGAGGGTCACGAAGTCTCTGTAGGTGCTGGCTGGGAAGGCGCTCCCAAGCAGGACAAGATTGGTCGCAGTATAAAGAGGCTCATTTGTGAGTCTTGTGATTGACATAATTCCCCTCTGATCCCTAACGAGCTCCTTGATCTGATAAAGCAGTACGAGGCCAAAGCCTTGTGTGGTCTGTCCGAGGGAGCGTGGCGACATTGTCTTGTCGACGAGGGGAAAGAGTTCGCGTATCATGACTCGATATAAGTGAGCAAAACTGGTGCTGACTCCAGCGACGATATAGAACATCTCCTGATGCACGACGTCGTTACGAAGAAGCTCTGGAGGAGCCGAGAAGATAGAGGAGATTGCGTTCCCCGAGGAGACCACTTTAAACCGGCGGTAACCAAGCGACACGCGGTATACAGAACCGTATCGTTCCCTAACTAATATTCGAATCAAACAATAGACCGCTTAGTAAATCAAAACCTACTGGCATCGTGCGAGAAAAGCGCAAGGGTTTAAGGCGTATAGCAGCCCGTTGTCGTATCCTCCCAACAGGCTTGGCACATGAGGAAGAGATGCATCGAAAAAACTCGAGAAAATATTCGCAGTGATGACTGCAAGCTTTGAAAAAATATATGTAATAATGACTTGAGTGAGTGAAGACATACTTTCCTCCGTTGGAGGGGAGGCAGGGAGGTATTTATCCATTCGAAAAACACGATACTGCACGGGCTGGGAGGGGATTTCCGTGTGAAGTCGACGAATCCTGTCCACTTTCCCGTTCCATCTGATCCTGAACTAGCAAGACTAGGAATAGAGGGCAGTGTCAACTGCAGAGGGGGAGGAAGCTCCGGGTACGCACACACAGCTCTCTTGAAAGCAACACGCTTGGTGGTGATGCGGAACATGTAAGTAACCGCGCAACGCGTTACGCTGCTGTGGACACCGAATGGATTCATGGGATTACCGAATACTGGCCCGAGTGTCCGTTTCCGGCTCCCGGGACCGGGTCATCCACGAGTGGGATCCGAGATAATGCCTCCGCGGACTGGTGCAGTACAAACTAGTACTCGGACCTAGTCCGGTGACTCGAACCAGTTTGGCAGGCCAGGGGTGATTTTGATAAAAAAAATTGCTCCCATACGGATCAGTGGCCTGAATTACAATATGTTCGCTGTTCAGCAATGATGTCAATGCCCGGGCCAGTCGTGCGGACTCGTACTGCCTGCCAGTGAGAATATGAAATAAACATTAACATTCGCACTGTTGAAGGACCCACTGGCAATACTCCTCAAGTTAAGCGGCCACTCAAAAGCGCCGGGCCCCTGGATTGGGATTGTACCCTAATGAGATTAGTAAAATGGGGACACAATTTTCAAGGGCGTCGTTGACACATGCTGATTACTGTGGCCGCCGAGCGGGAGCATTTAAGTTAGTACCAGCTGACGTCACACCCTCGCTTAACACTAGCACTGGATTCTTCAAGTTCGGCCTATCAGATTATTTCAATTATGAATTTACGACTTAAGCCCGCATTCAACCTCCTTTTCAGACCCAGTCAAAGGCGTGCATTTTTTTATCTCGGCACGAACGCGATAAGGTATCGTATGATTTAAAATATTGGCACTTGGTCTGATGGGAAACTGATATAGCCGAACACTGTTCCGTGGTTGCTATGGACGGACTTGGATCAGAGCTTCTATCTGCGGCCTTCTTTCAACCCACATAGCAAGCAGGCGTTCCTGTACCAGCCAATTTCATGTGGAATGCTGTGAATGCATCAAAATGGGAGTATTTCATCCAAGTTTCAGGGTGAAGTAGGCTGTAGCTGTAAAATTTATTGCAATTCCACAATATACTAGTGTGGACGGCCAGCCTTGTGGTAGCTTGTCCGGAGGTTCTGATGGAGTTTGGATGGCTCCGCGACATTGGAAAGGTTTTCGTCTGCCTTTCGTGTGAACCAGCGATAAGCACATGACTGGCAGTTATGAAATTGATCAGCTGGAGGAACGCATTGTCACCCACATACTTGGGATCTTTTCCTTTTTTTACCCGAACAAGCTTGAATTTCAGTTCCAAAAAGCATAAATGCTCTTGGCCATCAAATTAATCGGTCGATTGATAGCGCAACATTTTCGTGAATACAATCAGCTTGAAATAATAATGGAAGCAGCCTATTCCCTTGTGAATGCTAGAGGCTATGCCACGTTTGATCAGTGCGAGCGGGGGCGTAATACTTAATGAGGAACCGGATTACCGGCATGATACTTTTGGAAAGCTTCGTGCTGCAGATTAAAAAGTGGTGTTTCAGCGCTCAGCATCAACACCTGCTTGTGATGGCAGGTCAAACCGGATCTTGGTATAGTCACCTAGTACAAGCGTTCGGACTGGAGACCCCATTGATGGTCATCTGGGTGGAAGTCGG
The DNA here is from genome assembly GCA_038094595.1 of Pulveroboletus aff. annulatus. Taxonomy (NCBI): domain Eukaryota; kingdom Fungi; phylum Basidiomycota; class Agaricomycetes; order Boletales; family Boletaceae; genus Pulveroboletus; species Pulveroboletus aff. annulatus. The sequence continues at coordinate 96,939 of JBBPTX010000027.1, read as the reverse complement.
AACCCGCGGACATGAAAAGCTGCCCCAGAGAGGATTTCCGCTGTACGATATGTCATTATCAGATTCTTCATAGTAATTGTGAGTCTGCAAGGGGAAACCAGGTACGGACACGGTACGTGCTTCAGTCCGATTAGATTCAAATCCAGTTACAAGTTGATGATGAGGTACACCCTCGGCGCTGCCACTCCAGGGCCGTCGATCAGCGTGAGTCGTTTTTATGAGCTTCAGGCCTTCAGGCACTATATTCACAAAGCATCATAGTAGTCTGAGTACTACTAGTTATATTCTTGGTACCGTGACAGAGCCTGAGGTTGAACCGATTTGTGGAGTCTTTATACTTGGAAAATAAGCTTACCGCTACCAGTAAAGATTATTCATGATGATAGGCCAGCGAGGCGTTACTGAGAATAGTGTATTGATTAGGTAGTCCAACGTCGTCCATCGTGCCAGGGATGATGGTACGCCACATGTCGTCGTTGTGAGCAACTGTGGTAAACGACTGCCATTACTACTACGAGTCCGACGAGTCAGCGGACCTTTGTCATGGTTCAATCAACTTGAACTTCAATACAAACCCACGGTGTGTGACGGTGTGTCTGAACTGAGCCTATCTCAAAGGAATCCGACCCTCGAGATTCAATTGAGTGGCGTCGCTAGAAACTACATCTGCTGAGGATTGCTACAAAGCTCTACTTTGGATAACTTTGACGAATCTCGATCTTCTCTGACACATGAATCCATGCGACGTCCTCAACTTGAACAACATTGGAGTTCGGGCTCTCCACGGTCATCATGTTTCATTCCGATTTATCTGGAAATCTGGATTCCATCTTTGGTGAGCATCTTCTCAGTGAGTTGATCACTCAGGTTTACCTGTAAGTTCGCGCGCCTTAGCTTTTCCAGTCAAATATTGGGCCAATTGAACCAGTTCTCCCTCATTTCCAGACAATTATCACCGTTCAGAATGTGAGTTGGAGTAATTGTGACCGTTTGTTTCGCGTCTGGGATGTGATTGTAGTACGTATAAGGACTCTGCATGCTGGAGAGTTGATCGGTGCGTGCCGCCCATATCGGTGGACCGACCCATAAACGTGAGTTATTCATTCGTGATCACCAATTGCACGATGTTAGCTTCTCAGCCGCAGGCAAGTGGCTCCCGTCCCATTTATAAAGGCTTTTATGCCTCAAGACGGCCGACAAACGCCATGTCTTCAGTGCCTTCATACCCATCCCCACCTACTGAACAGGAATTCCAAGCTATGGTCGAATCACTGGAACAGCTCCGTCTCTGCAACTATATCACTGGTGTGCTAGTTATATATCCGGGAGCACTGGACTAATGTGCAATACTTAGCGTCCATGCTAGCGTTTATGTTATATGACATTGTGATCAATCTCAAGCAGGAGGTGAGCCACTTTGTCGAGCCCAAGTGGTAGCAAGGCATGTTAGAGCCGTCATTACAGGTGCCCTTGGTCTGGTGTCATCATGGGAAGAACCATTCGAGTGCCAGTGGCACGCAACATCGCTTCCGCAGAGCCAAGCAAATTCTCTTGTGCCTTCTTTTCATCTTTGCTCGGTATTATGGCCTTGTTTATTTGACGTCGGTGATATCGTGGTCTCTCACGTGCTATACTGAATGTTCTTGATCACCGGGGCCATCCAGGATCACATTCATTGGTATGCTGTGTTAATTGTATGTTTACGGCAGTGGAGCTAATGTGAGTAGTCAATAACACTACTGGACTTTCAGTTACGGTTCGTTGCTGTTTATGTAGTTTCTCGTATTTATTGAGTACTAACGAACCGCACAGGTGTGGGTTCTCGTTTCTTTCACCAGAAAAGGACGCTTTGAACAGGTATCAACGGATCCTTCTAGCTGTAAAGGATATTTTTACTACCTCAACCTGTAAGCTGGAATTAGCACTCTGCCGAATAGTTAAGCTATCTTTTGTCTAGCGCTGGAACTGTAATATACGTGACCGTTGTCAACGTCATGCTCGCCATGCGAATCAATGCGTTACATATCGGAAACCGTCGTTGTGGACCATTCCTTGCTTTCTTGGTTGTCGGTGAGTTTCCTTGACAGTTACATAATGTTGGCATTTCTCAGCCGCCGTTTTAGGAGAGTTTTTGGTTTGTGGATATATCTCGTACCCGACACAGACTATAACGGAGTGCAGGTGGATTTGTCAATATGTAGCGTCATGGCCGTGCGCACTACATCTGAAGTAGTCAGCCCGCCGCCCTGGTTTCCATGGCCGGGATGTATGATTACATCACGTGTTACACCTACCCTTACTCTTGCGAGCTGGTGAGCCCACAGAGTTATTCTATTGCGTTATTCGAAATGTTAATCTGAAATCAAAGGCTAACGGCTCTTTCTGTCTGCAGTGAGCCAGTATCGCTACCGTCGTCAACTTCATATCCTAACATACCTCCAAAGCCATCTTCTGTATCCTGACTGTGAAGAAACTCATATTCGATAAGCATGATGAAAAGTTGTCGCTGCAAGACATGCTAAAGCTGCCTCCTAGAACAAGGGTGCTCCTATGGGATGGGGTTATGGTTTATTTCCTGTGAGTATACCCTCTGCCCTGAGCGCCCTCGGTGACTGAGTGACTAATACGAATCATGATAACAGAACCTTCGGTACTTACGTTCTCGTTGCCCGTGAAAAAATATTTACTCAAGATTACTGGCTTCTCAGCTATCGTTTTGGTCTCTACCATTGTCATGACAGTTGTGGACAATTTACTGTCAGCTTTAGTCGTGTCGTAAGTTTTACCATCCGTCCTGCTTCCTGACGCCTCATGGCTTGATATGTAAATAAACGCAGGCCACTCGTCGCCATATACTCGTACTGTGTGAGTTATCTCGAAATTTGAGGGGGTGCGGCGTTGCCACGTGCCTAACTCGTTTCCCGTGCCACTGACAGGCTTCTCGACTCATTCTGAACATCAGAGTGGTAGAAGACGGGCTGTGCCCTGCAGACGTGCCGGAGGACCCAGACTCGCTCCCGCCGACACCTTTTCTGACGCTGCCCGAGTCGGACGAACAGCCCGTGGCGTCGACATCGCGCGTCTGAGTAGTCAAGGGACGGGTGTGGCTCAAGCGGTGGTCAGTCAATGGCGTCGTTCCCATCATCTCCATCGCGACCATGGGTACGACCCCATTGATCATTGATGATCGTCCAACATCTAGTGTGGCCGACGTATCGTTTCATCAATTCCCAAACTCTTTTGTAGCTTTGAGTTCCATTCCGGCCCCTCATCCCGCTATCATAATCTGTACACGGGCAAGCTGCCGTCATTCCGCATACCCATTTCTTCCCTTCTTTTTCCATTTTTCTCTTTCAACTCGAATCTCCAAGTGATGTTCCCTCATCTGCTATCTTGTTCGCCGTCCGACATGATCGCAGGGACCTGTACCCCGTTTTCACCGGATGTGGGGTGATCTTATGCCAACCCTCGTGTCTTCGGCGCGCACTTTTCATGGATCATGTCGACATCTCTACATCCCTTAGTTCCCCCCAATTCCGCCGACTACCAACGTGTACCTCGCTTATTTGGTGTGGCGCTGCCAGTAGCAGCCCTCCTTCTATTTCTATATGATACGCCCCCTCAGCTTTCAGCTCTGGTGGGTTATGATGATGCTGATCCAAATAAGGACGTCACTGGTACTGCCATCACCACGCGCGGACAACGAGGGACATGGGAATGAGACGACCACCTACCCGGTTGGATCTGGATGCGTTTCCTGTGGTCGTGCCATGTAGCTATCTATCTATCTTATCGTCCACTAGCAGCTCCAACCCTGCGATCACAATCGGCAGAAACTGTATGAAAAACGCCTCGGGTTTTCAATACCTGCCATGTCGCTGGCGCCAGACTGGCCCGTGGTGACAGGGTTGTTCAAGTTGGGTTTACATTCTATGCAAGGACATTATAAGGTATGAGTACAACTTTTGTGATGGTAATGGTGCAAAAATATAGATCAAAGTAGGTCATATGTACGACAAGTTTTTCGATAGCAGGTCCACGGGTTTAACATGAGAACGAGTTCAGCGTATATGAAGCAAAGAGGCTACGACATTTCCTCATCATCCGTGTCAGAGATGTACTCTTTACTTTTACTGGAAAGAAACACCGATCAGGGTCAGGGGGAACAGGGACGTCAGAGGCAGCGCACAATTGTTTCTTCCGCGGGCCACCCGCCGTCTCTTGATCCTCGTCATCACGGACGACCCGCTTCTTCGCCCCTCGCTGTTAAGTGTGTCAAGCGCACCATCCTTATCCATAATACAAACGCCACGTGCCTTTTTCGCCGGCTTACTCTCCACTTCTTCGTCGCTAAACAACTGCTCGTTCTCCTCCCCGCCTTGGTCGCCACCTCGCTTCAGCTTTCCCTTGCGCCGCTTCTTGGGCTCGGATGGCGTGGCCGCACCCGTTCCCGGAACCTCGTCTCCACTCTCGGCCTCGGTTTTCACCTTCTTGCTCGACCGCTTCAATTTGCGCTCTTTTTCCTCGTCACTCTCCATCTGCACTTCCCTTGTCCACTCGAGCGCTTGCTCCCGTGCGATCCGGCGCTCCTCCGCCAATTTTTCAGCCTGTACACGAAGCTCCTCCAACTTTGCCCTCTGCATCGCAAATTGGAAAGGCGTATCAGTCACTTTGAGCAGAAATGAGCAATGAGAACGATAGATGACATACCTCGAGTGCCTCTTGCCGTTGCTTGTCTTCTTGTCTCTTTTGCCGGGCTGTCTCTAGCCTCGCCTGAGCCTCCGCCTCGAACTCTCTCTGAGCACTGAGATGCTCCTCCGCCCGTCGCAGCATGCTCTCACCGTACTTTCGCCGTTGATCTGCAACCTCAAGACTGTAGGGCAGAAATGGGGACGTGTCTGCTGCTAATGAACCAAATATTCTAAAGCAGAATAGGTCATGTCAATCGCACACGTCACCTTAGAAGCAACGAGAACGGGGAAAGGGAGGCGAGGGACGTACCGTTGAGCGTGATTAGCCTGGCCAATCGCCCACTCGAGGTCCTTGAGCGTTCGCTTGGCAGGCCCGAGTCCAAACATGAGCTCGGCCGTCTTTTGTTGGATCATGGCAATGTTGTACATGATCGCCTTGTCGCTCGGCTGCAGGTGAAGTGCCTAAGTGTAGTGTAGGGTGGTGTAAGTCGACGTGGCAAAATCGCGAAGAAAAATGCGTCACCCTTTGGGCGTATTTCAGCGCAGTATTCATGGCCGCCGATGTCTGCTCCTTCGTAGCTTTGGTATACCACGACCGACAGAGACACATCAACACAGGTCCGTTCTGACCATTGTAAAACTTGACCGAAGCAGTTTCGTACTAGGCAAATGAAATACGAATGGAGTCAATACGCAATACCCGGGATTACAAGCACGCACGCTTTCGATAGCACGGTCCAGCTCGTCGCGCGCGTAATAGCAATGGCCCATGTTCACATACACACTCCCGTCATTGAGCGTCTCTCGGATTTTGGCAAACACATCGAGGGCCTCGCGCGAGTTCTTCAGCCTGCGCTGCGCGTCGTCCGCCGCCGATACGGGTGGTAAACCGCTCAATGTCCCTAGTGCGTCCTCTGCGACGGCGATAGCGAGACCCTGCGCAGCCACCGCACAGAGGGGGTCCAACTGAAGCGCCTTGTGATACGCCTCGACTGCTCGTTGGAAATTACGTTTTCGCTCTTCAACCATCTTTGGGTTCGGATCTCGGCTGTCACGACTTTGGGAATAAAGGATCCATCCGGCAGCACAGAGCGAGTAGACGTCGTGTCTCTCATGATCTTTGAGCGTGGCGAATACAAAATCCTTTGCCCCCTTGACGTTGTGCTGGAGGAGGAAAGAGGTATAGAATGCCCGGAGGTTGAGGTTGGTGTTCTGGGTGATCAAAGCCTGCTTGAGTAGTTCGTGAGCATCCACAGGTTGACCGAGATTTACGAGCATCTGTGCTTGTCGAATCTTGGCTATGTCAATCATCAGTCTAACTTTCGGGACAGAGAAGTGAAGGAAGACGGACCGTCAACATATTCTGGGTGGCGGGAGAGGAGCTTGTCGTATGCCTCCTTGGCCATTAAGTGCTCCCCGCTATCCTCGTACACCCTTGCGAGATTGTACAATATCGACGTTGACACGCTTTCTACATTCTCCGCGCCGCTCATTGCAACCTTGGTCAGAGCATCTTCATACATTGTCCGTGCTTCGACCGAGTTACCTTCCATATGTTGTAAGGCGCCAAGGTTGTTCAAGAGCCGGGGATCGACCTCCCTACTCGCCGCGCTCACTCGGGAAGCATCGCGGAAAGCTTTAGTAGTCCGTTCTACGTTGTCTTCCTGCCACAGACGCGCTATTTCCACGTGCATCTCCATATCATCGTTCAACACACTCGACCGACTTGGACCGTCTGCATGGCCATTGGCACGTGCGTCGTCCTGTTCGATGACTTTCATAACCCGATCAAACAGTTCACGTGCTTTGAGCTTCTCCTGCGCAACGTCCGCGCTTGACACACCTGGCCGAGGGTGTGCACGAAGAGAGGCAAGTATCACAGTAGCTTCGATCGACCGTTGTGGGTTTGGAGGTTGTATCAGTGTGTCGAGTGTGTGAATCGCTGCCGCCACTTCATCTAATCCAGCGCAAATTCACATATAGTCCGACCAATTCGAGGAACGTGGAGCTTACCATTGAGCATCTGCATCTGCGCCATTCCGATAGCACCAAGTACGTGTTTCGGCTGACCCTCCGTCGCTATCGTATAGTATTTGGTCGCTTCTTTTATTGTTCCTTCAGCGTGCAGGGCACGAGCAGCTCTCAGATTGCCTTCCGTCAGTAATGTAAGGGTATCAGCAAACTGTACCGTTCGCTCTGCCAGTTTTAACGCCTGAATGTCGTTGGAAAAGATAAATATTTAAGTACTGATGATCAGACTCACCCGTTTGAAGTTATTTTTTCGAAGAAACAGCTCGCATAATGCATTGGCAGCAGCAGCACTCTTTTGGTTTGCATTAAAAGCCTTTTCGATGTATTTGTTTCCGATCAAGAAGGCCTGAGCACGTTCTTGTTCAGTTTGGTTCCCTGTCTTGCTAGCATTAATGGACTCCAAGCCCAACAATAGTTGCGCAGCCCACTCGGAAGGATTCTGATGAAGTGGTACCATGGTTGTGAACAACGCCGTGGAAGAGCCACATACCACTTCAAGGCTTCTCTGCCATGCGGCTTTTGCTTTGGCCTTGTGGTCCATCGCCCAGAGACACAGTCCGATACCAATCCGAGGGTCCGGAACACATGACGGACTGAGTTGGAGAACTTGCTGGAATAACTTCAGAGCTTGCGAGTAACTTCGTCTTGCGTAAAGGATACGGGCCTGAGTTGCCAAGATCTATCAGCTCCAGCAATGCTAATGATACAACAATGCATACTTTTCCGAGGAGGGCCACAATGTTCGTCGGCTTTTCTGCAAGGACACCTTCGAAAGAGCGCATCGCATCGTCCATGGATCGGGTAGCCAGCTGTTGTATGCCTGTATACCGTGCTGAGTTTGGCCACTCCAACGGGTATGATAACGTACCTCGGGTCAAGAATGCTAAGGTCCCACCGACACCCTCGCCACCTTCTGCTGCAGCTCTCTCACCGGCGTTGAGGTACTGAGCGGCATCCCGATAATACTCCTCTTTTGAACGTACACCGGTAAGTTTATCCTCCCCTGAATTGGACTGTGAAGTAGCAGAGTGCAAAAGGTACGAAGGGCTTACGAGCGTCGGGAAGAATCACCTTTGGTGCTTTCTGCGCATGTGCAATCTGAATGTTGGCAAGCAGCGCGTATATTGGGGGTGACTGGGCCGTCGTTCCGTTCGCTGTTAAAGCTGCAAAAAGAGGCATGAAGACTCTATGTAAGACCGGTCCAACCCACGTACATTCTATCGCGGAATGTGCAATCCGCTCTGCGGCAGACAGGTATCCTCTTCTCCAATATTCCCCAGCCAGTGTTGCCCATACAGACACTCTACATTGGCCCTCCTTGAGAAGATCAAGTACGTCGTCGGGGTTAGGGTCGAGGTTGTCGAGGTCGATGGTAATGACTTCGTGGCCTCCAAGCTCGATGTCGATCGTCCGCCCGGCGCTGTTTGCATCGTCCATGGCGGACAGAACGAGCTTGTGGAGTGAGTCCGAATCCAAGCTTAGAGACTCACGTGACCTATTATGCGCGTTTGGGATCGGAATCGGAATCAGGATGAGTATCTCCGTACGAGTTCTCGTGTCACGGTCATCTGGCAAGTTTTTTTTTTCTCATAGTACACACACTAAGCCTTTCCAAAGGGGTTCCATGCCATCCAAGTTACTAGTACGCATTGCCAGTGGAACTTCGGCCTTGCATGTACGGATAGCATCCCATTCCGTCCGCGTAGCCTGTTCAAACCTAATTCAAACCATCCTACCCCACATCTTACGAAGCCTGTCTCGCTGGTTCTACCGTCTCCATGCGAGAACTAACGCTCTTTAGTCGCCCCAACTCGATCTCATGCGCGACGCAACGACGCGACATGACATGACACATCGCCCCCGTTTAAGATACACATTGTGTAGGTGTTCTGTGTACACCAACATCCCCACCCGTACGCCCGTTGTCTTTTTCTTTACTCCCATCATCGCCCACATCCTAACGCGCATGGAGTGCTGACTCTGCGACGCGTGTATAGTGACAACTCGCACGGAATGACGTCATGCACCACTCGGAAATGAGCCGACTTGGTACTGGCACGTCCGCCACATCACGTCGTCGTTATCGACGCGGGATAATGATGTGTCGATGCCATGATACAACAACAATCCTTGCTCCGGTGGAGCAGGGGCTCCTCGGGTGCTGGCCTCGCCGCATCCTCGAGGCCGGGTTATACCGTAGACTATATAGCGGTCGTCGGTCCTGTACGTAGGCAAGCCCCACTCACCCGTCTGCTCCATCCCCTCTTATTTTGTATTTTCTTAGCTGGTTCAAGACACCGTAATGGGCTGTATGCTTAGTACACCGCGCCGCTCTCACACAACTTCTGATCCCCCCCACCTGCCACACATCCTTCCATCGATACCAGCCACTCCGACATACTCTCCACGGGGATCCCTTAATCCTATCACGGCACCAAAAATTCCACGCACTGCACGACCATTTGCCAATCGTCCAAGCATAACCTCTCTGGAATGTCTAGAGAAAGCGTGCCCTGACGCACATGCGTACACCGCAGATATCATCCATTCCTCCCTGGGCGCGACGGTTGAGGACATGATACCTCAGAGAAACGGCTTCGTGCATACCGTCCTAGAATGCTACAATGAACATCGTGCACTTACCATCCGCCCGGACGACATCTGGCTCGCCATCATTACCCAATTCAGCTGCTTCGTCAATGGAAATGCGGAAGCTTTGCGGTCTCTCTTTGTCCTCCACTATGACAAGAAGGAATTGTCTGTGACGATCGACCAGAAAAAAGGAGAGGAAGACTGGGACTTTGTTGTCCACTCGGTCGTCAAAAACATGAAGGAACAGATAGAACAAAACGTCATCGACCCAGAGTTGAAGCAGTGGATGATTCCTGCTTTTTCTACCACCAACCCCATCGATGAACTGGTCGCGGGAATGGTAATGATGGCAACCGTCAAACAATATTTCACTTACAGAATAATGCTGCTCTGTGGTATCCCTCGTGTCACGCTCGAAGGAACGAAGGAAGATTGGGTAAAGATTCTCAGCAAGGTTGAGAAGCTAAGAGAATTTGGACCTCAAGCCACTGCCTGGTATCAGCTGTTACGTCCCGTTTTGCCGAGATTCGTCGAGTCATTCTCTGAATCGAGTAGCCCGGAGAACTCGGAATTCTGGTCAAAGGTGGTTCACTTCCGACCTTACGGGAGCGGTTCGACGCTCACCTGTGGGTGGATCACGGCATTCATGGTTTTCGATGAAACGGGTCGGTGGATGGGAGATCACAAGGCAAGCTTCGCCTTCTCTCTCAATAAGTCATTTCTTACTGCCCCATCGTTCTAGAGCAACCTGATACTTGATGGCGTGACATACCCTGGCATAGACAGCCACAAAATTCCCCCTGGATATGCACAAGTTGACGTCACGCTGCAATTGGTGCATGAAGGGCAAGAGTACCTTACCTCGCTGATCGCTGGGTCAATTGGGACCAAAATCTTCTCCAGCGGCGATGAAACACTTTCTGGCACCGGTGAAAGAGACTCTGCGAGGTCTGCCCTCGGATGGTGGTTTGTTCGGAAGAAACAAGCGGAACTACGTGAGAGCACTCTCATGTACGTATCGCAACAATTACATTCTTGAATGTCGCTCAATACTTGCTCACAGGGCCGACAAATTTCGTTGGAGATTTGTAGATGCGCGCGCATTCCTGTATTCGGGGGCAATCCGACTCGTCTGCCATGAGGATATTAGTGATCTTGACTTCGTTGCCATTTCCTGGGTATGGACAGATGATATGCGAGAATTGCGAAACCACATTTGTCAAGCAGGTGGCCGCACATACGAGGAAAAGATCTCACGAGGTTCCGGAATGCTTTCCGCGTCGACGGACCCTGCCATTACACGCGCGCAGCTTTTTCTCACCTTTCGTCGCTTTTTGCGTTCTGGCTAGAGGAAAGAAGTTCTTTTGGATTGACGTCCTTTGCATTAACCAAGATAAAGAGCGAGAGAAAAACTTTTTCGTACCTCTCATGGGCGATCTTTATCAACGTGCGGCCGAGACGCATGCCTATCCGTTCGGGGGTAATCTCCCATCTTCCACGACTTGCGACGAGGCGTACTTTCCCATTTGGGAGACGAGAGCATGGACGGTCCAAGAACTGTTCATGTCCAAGCATGTTTGGTTCTGCTATGCATTTCATGGCGATGCTAGGCAGGACCTAAAGAACGTCGCAGGGGATTCTGGGCGGTCCCGCGAATTTACTGTCGATCTACATACGCCAGTGTTGGAAAAATATCAGTATTCCAGCGGGATGTACCTCTTGCAGACGAGGAAAGGCACTGTCACATGCAGCATACAACAAGAGCATTGGAGTACCTTGCCCGCGAGTGCGTGGGTTTCTGAAGCAGCCAACACCTCTTTCAGAAATACGGGGCCAGACGACACCCGCAGAGCTACGAGGCGCCATTTTGCATACGCCGCCCTATCCGAGAGAAGGAAATCCATCTCAAGTGCCACAGACGCCGCCAGGATATGCATGTCCACTCTTGCATCAGGACGGAGGTCCACCGTACCGGAGGATATGATTTATTCAATACTCGGTGCACTGGGTCTCCGGACCTTTCCGCCCAAGTACCATATCGGGTTTCAGGAAGCCAGACTACGGGTACTTGAAGCTCTCAGTCCAGAGATCTTTGCACATGTTATCGGTTTGGAGTGGGGAAACGGATCCACCGTGGGCTACAAAGACTCTGCGCTTCCCCGAGTGAAGGACGCAGAACCCATTGTCACCATTATCGACTTTTGGCCTGCTATCCACGATTGCAAGTTCACGAGGAGTATTGGAACCCAGATGAAGTGTCGACGGGAGACATTTCGTGTCTGGGCGCCGGACGCGCACATCAAATTGGACCAGGGTTTTTTACGCACGACCCTCAAGGACGGACTCTTGTTGCTGCAGATCGCATCCGTCTTTGACACACCCGAGGTTGCTTCGATGCCGACAGGAATCATACCCCGCAATCTCGCCAAGGTGATCATCGCTGACATGGCTACCTTTGGCGTCAACTCGGACGAAGAGGCCTCCAAGATTGACAAGGTCGTTGAGTTTGTGGAAGTCGGCATGTGCTACCCTGGTTCCCTTTTATTACCCAGTCTGTTTGAGCTGACCAGGATGTCATCTTTGTTGACCTTGTGTTGCGAGAAAACGGGTTCGGAGAGGTTTGTGAACAAGGGGACAGTGCTGATTTTGGACGCGTCTGCGTTTTCGACGGAGTATAGTCTAACTGTGATTGAGTGAGTGCGAATTATGATGATGCTTGTTTTATGCAGAGTAGAGTTACTAGTACCTCGGAAAGCAGGCGTGATCCCCGGGCCGGATCCCGGCACGGTGTGGGTCCGGCCCCAAAGTCTTGCTCCTTCAATTGCGAAGACAATTCGAATCATTGCACTTCAAAAACCGATTTATGGAACAGGCAGCGGAGATCCTGTAGCAGAAGAGGATACTTATCTGCCAACAGGCCCAGCCTGAGGATAGACCGACCACTATATGACCTAGGCTAGGCCGCTATGCCAGTCCGTGGGAACCCTGCAACGAGACCTGCTTCATCGATTAGCAACTCTCACTGGCAATATGTGTCCACTAAAAATCCGAAGTCAATCACCGAGGTTTGTCACCGAGCACGACAAGTTCGACTTTGTCAACTGGTATCGGCAACATGAATGTCATTCCAACAGAACTCGTTCTTCGAATTCTCTCTCTGTGTGACCCTCGAAATGTTATCCGGTGGCGAACGGCAAGTTAAAATTTGTCTCTTATATTACACGTTGTCTGAGTTAGCTTCGAAATCCGCGGGTTTCAAAAGGGTTCCGTGCCATCACCTGTGATCCTATGCTCTGGAAGGCTTTGTACGAACGCACCCCATTCCCTCGTCCACATGGGCCATCTCCAACTTGTTCCGCCCCGGCTTTAGAGCGAGCGTTTGCCAAAGCAGCACAACTCGCCAAATCATGGACCACACGCCCCATGTCTGTTATATCTATCTAGTCGGCTATACACACCTCCTACATTTGTCTTCGGGCGCTGGCTTGTCATCTGCCAATCTGCACAACGAATCGTGCTTCATGATGCAGATGTCTATCTCGCCACTCAGGCTGTTCGTACGGGCCCGTCCCAGGTCCTCTGGGGCGCCGGAAAACCATTTGTGATGGCATGGGAAGTCCAGCCATTCATGTCCTCCGATGGACAGTATCGTGTGTACGTGTTTTTACACGCGTCCAGCCGGATCCCAGGGCACTATTTGTATGTACATATTTTTTGTTGTCGTGTTCCTCACGGAGAATCCTCGTACAGGCAAATATTAGAACTCTGCTTGAATAGCGACACAGGCGAGCTTTGTGACTCGGCTGTGATCTTCCCTCCCGAGAAATCTGGCGGCATGCATAGATCGGGGCTTGACATTGGAAGCCTGATTTCGCCTTTTGTCTTTATTCCCACCATCAGTCATCAGCTAGTATTCGATACATCCACACGCATTTTATGCAGGCTACCGTGGTCAGTGGTACGTGTTCATGAATACGGATTGTCCATATAAACTGAACATTGTACAATGTATAAGACAAGGCAAATCAGATGCTATTCGTGGATACACACCTCATCTTTCTCCACCGGACTACCATACGAGTCTTCGCGCTTCCTCCCAATGGCAGTCCACATGAGAACGACCTACCAGTTCTTTACCTCACTCATGAATGTAGAACTCCAAGGGGCATTATCGATGCCAAAGTCGTGCAGTCGCACACGGACCCCAATACTGGCGTCACGCACATTCGACTTTTGTATTGCCCCGAGCATTTTGAGGTCCCAGAGCTCTTATGCATTGACTTGATGTTCTCTCCTCGCCCGCACAGATCATCCTTGGACTGTACGATGGGTGCTTACGGCTACTCCGCTATCGCGGGTTCTCTGCATACCCCATGACGGCTGCGTCAGGGGCATTTTACTTGGATATTTGCGGCGCATGGAAGTAGAACGGCCTTGGGAGTCGAACCAGAACCAGCACGTTATGAAGTTTGCCATCGACGACGCTTGTCTACATCCTTCACAATGGACTGTCACTTGTGGCCCGATGGCACGCGCTGAATGAAGTGATGAACATGATCCCGGCGGGTAATCGTGAGCTTCATCACGGGGAACATTTTTGATGGGATGTGAGGGCGGTTATGTGGTCATTACCCTGAGGCCGACCAGACCATCATCCTAGATATCATGTAGATCTGTAAAATTGCATCGACACTTCTGCGAGTAGTATTGGCCCCACAACGGGGACCCCGTCACCAGGGTCGCGCCACCCGGCACCACCATTGATATTGGCAGCTGCTTCTCAGTACTCCGACGGCGATGCCTCCCAGTCAACGATCCAGCTGCATTGTATGCAAACACCAACCATCTAGATACACATGCGCGTCCTGTAGAGTCAACTAGTGAGTCCCAATCCTTCAAGCGACCCCATTGAAGCAGTCCTCAAATTCAAAACCCGCCAAACCAAAGTTGTTCCGTCTCGTGCTATAGCCAACACAAAGGTTGGGCCAGTATTGATTAGGACATGCGTCAATCCGTTCAAGGTCGTACCTTGTAGAGACGTGTTCTACCCTCACAACCGACAGTGTGCCACCTGAAGTTGGAAGTGCGTGCTCATTTGCTTATGTCGACAACTCACACATAATTTCACTCTGTCTAATTCAGCCAAATCCCAGTCGGAATCTGCTCCAAAACCCATTGATGTCCCACCAGATCCCCACGTTATACAAGAATTACCCCGGCTCCGCCCACTCACCACTCTCAAATGGCCATACGTCCCTGATGTTTCCGCTTACCCCGACCCACTAACACGCGACGATCCCAAACCCCTTCAACTCCACCAATACGAATCCCTTGGTACGCCTCGCGAGAAAACAGACTTATATACATTAAAACTGATACCTATGCGACGCGCTGCGTGTCTTATAGCAACCTCCCTGGATATCCGTACGCTCCTACAATCAAACCCCCGTCTGTGCGAGCTCCTCACGTCGATCAACGCTCTACGTGGTGCAGAACGTGAAGAGGCGTTGCAGCGCGCACTCGGCGTCAACAGCCGCCTCAAGAACGATGACGCGAGCACACCGCTGGACGAGGATACGAAAGTGTTTAGAGAGTTTGCAGAGATAGTCGAGGTAGCGGTAAGGGGCGGACGGGAGGACGTGTTGGGTTTAGACTGGGACTAAGTGAATGCTTGGGTTGGTCGTAACCGGATTATTTGATCTTGATTGCCGTTTATCCCAGGACCATTGCATGAGCCAGGTCAAATCCCCATCGAGGCAAGCTAGATCAACATTAAACGGACGTATCGTGGAACTTCTATCCGATTCTATCATGACGCCGTGACCACACTCAAAGGATCTGACTGATCGGGCCAACTCAGAGTTGAAGATTGAAAACTTGCAAAGCTGCTGGGGAGCGTGCCCGGCCTCTCCCACGTCTGAACCTGACACCACTTTTCGGTCGGCGACGGGGGTAGTGATGCACAGACGCGGCGTCAGTTGACAGATGCGAGTTGCGTATCCGGGCTTCGACGCTGATCTTCCCCTCCGTCAGGACTAGGACATTTATATAAGTTCTTGGCCTGGAGAACATCGGTTCAGCACGCTCAGACGCCGAGATGAGTGTAGGGGTAATACCTGTAAGTACTCACGAGTGATGTGTTGCTTCGACAGCGGCGCGGGTCCTGTTGGCAACGCTAAATTCGTCTTCGAAAGCTTGTCAAGCAATGGTTGCTGACTCCGATTAAAGAACTGCGATGTAGTAAACCCAGTAACCCCGGGGAACGACATCTAGAATAAGAGTACTAGTAACTCCAATACCCTAGCGGAGGTGATCATTGTTGTTCAACTGTCGTGGTTCACGGATATTGTTTGCATGGCTCTGTTCAAAGTCCCGCTGGATTTCTTCTGGTGAAACTAGCCATGTTGTGCTGGAGGTTCTCTTGCCTTTTTACAGACGAAAGAGCGTAATGGATTGGAAAAGTAGTTGGTCAAAGTGAGTATGAATTCCAGTCATGCCACATGCGACCAGTCGTTACAAACTTGCACTGATTAGCATGTCGACAGGAACTTTTGCCATCACGGCAGATGAAAGCGACCAGATTTGAAGACGACCAGGACCTTTCCTCCCCGCAAAACTACAGGTCCACGTCCTCTCGCTTTCAACATGTAACTACTCACAAATGCCGTAGAATATAGTTTCTAGACTTTCTAGCGCCCAGTCGCTCGCGATCGACATTCAAAGTAACCTCCTACACAAGTACATGGATAGGCATCCGAGTCGTTTAGTAGCAGCACGACTGGTTAATTGTTTGTTTCCTCATGCACTCACCATGAACCTGCAGGGGTTTTGGACTATATGTTAAGTTTGAATGTGCTCGCGGGCGATCGATAAGGCATAGAACTTTTTGAAGTCAAATTTCCCGCGCAGCGAATAGTGTCAGACTCAGGTCGTGTGCTGGCGGTCAGTTCAAATATTTGGCACGTCGGTGGTGTGTATCTGAGATATTTACCATGGACCGAGGTGGACTCGAATTAAATTGGGAAGCAGCACTGAATCGTTCGTTTTCCATGCATTTCCCATGGATGTGTTCCGAGTCGCGGGCCGGGTTATTGATGAGGTACAAACGTTTAAAATTTAAAGGTCGGATTTCGTGCGCAGTGATCAGTCTCAGATACGAGTCGCGTACCCGGTGGTCGGTGTCACAGCCTTGGTGCGTCAGTGACATGTGTCTGAGGCATTTATGCTAGGTGGACCGACGGTGGACCGGCGGGTGGGCTCAAAGCATGCACAAACACCCTTTTCCACTAGTGCGACAATCATTTCTGGTGTATGCCGATGTACATGTTGGCTCTATGATGTATCGACCGTAATGTGAGATGTGAGGCAGTGGGGCTCACAGCTGATGGCTTCTGGGGGAGGGACACTTGTCGATGGACGACCGGGGAACCACGAAACCTGCCAAATTAGGTATTCAATCGCTTCGAAGTCGGAGCTGTAAACTCAAACCTTGCATATGGTCACCACGGAAAGTGGGCCCAGACTTTTCAGAGTCGACTGCGCCCGTGCATCTGTGGTGAAAAAAAGTTGACGTCGGCAATCTCAAAGACGGTACAAAGGAGTACCATTCATGGTGCGTGTTGGTCTGTGGATAGACATCGCGGATGGTGGATCTAAATCATGCAGAGTTACGTTTCTACGGCACGAGTAGATTGGCGGCCGGAACAGATGTCGACTCGGACAAACTCAAATACGATACAATGGAGTAGCGCTCGTGGTGTGCATTCTCTCTGCGCAGCATTCTGCTGTTTTCCCAAAATAAATATGCCGTTTTACAGTAATGTCTGCCGGTCCATGGTCACGGTTCATTGTTTCCGTGAAACCGTTCAGTTCGTGTGGAATCAAAGGTATGAGTCGAGTGGTCCAGATGTGGGGCCGGTGACTCGGAGGCGGTACGGTGGATATGTGATACAGGTGGAAACGCCCAAATTGATTTCACCTCAGATGTCGAACAATGGGAGTAATCTCCACATCATGACAGTGTGGACTCGTTACGATTCGTTTTCCCTATCAAAGCGTGCCGCTTTGATGGCGCCTCGTGGGTGGGGGACTATGGACTGAGCATGTAGTTGTGGTCGTGTCCACACATGCCTTGTTAGTCCATCAATGGTCTCCATACATATATAAACCCCACCCATCGCGCCAGTTCCCTCCATCACCTATCTCTTTGATAGCGATCTGTGAGCACCGTCCCACAACCCATCCTCCCGCTTTCACCATTTTCTACGCCCTCTTCCTCTGACATACCGTACCCCCTTATACTTTTGGCGATGGCACCACTCAAGAGCGCTATTTCTAAGCTTCTTCGCCTCCCCTTCAAACACCAGCGACAATCCCCCCGGTCCTGCGACGCCGCTCTTCTGAGCAATTCTACTATTCCGTACGAAGCAGCGGATGAGTTATATCACCTTGCTCACTCCGTCGATGAGTCCAACGCTGAGTCTCTGACGGACTCGGGTGAAAAAGACGTCCGGGAGTTTCAAGAACTCGGAGGTGAAGGCGGACTCGACGATCAAGACGCCGGCGGAGATGATTCAGGAGATTTGGAGGCGGGCGTCGAGGAGCACGATGTCAACGTCGACTTGGATGAGGACGAGGACGCGAACGCGGATGGGAATATGGTCTCCGACCTGTTCCCATTTGAACTTGCCCATAAAACGTGCCTCGAGAAAATGCTGTACAGAGTCTATATCGCGCTCTCCGATGATGAAGAAGAAATCTCCTCGTTGCGCACCCATCAAGGACTCCCCTTTACCCATATAATTCGTCTTTCCTTCGTGCCTCATTCCGACATCAAGCCATCGTCTTGGACCATGGAGGTGAAGGATGTCGGCGCGCCGTTCGGAGTACATCTCAAGTGCCCACAAATTGCACGAAAGATGGAGGGCAATACAGCGATGAGAAGCTACCAAATACTTCGGACGTGCGATTTCATGAAGGTATCACTGCCCTACGAACCGGAACACCTGCTTCCTGGTGGAAAGAAGATTAAAAGGTCGAGAAAAAATGGAGACGATTCCAAGTTCCCATTCTCCTGCGGTAATGTAGACAAGGGAAGGCTACTTATCGTCGGCCCTACCGACAGGCCAATCGATGTGATGTCGATCTTCCTCTCCTACTTCTGCCTCCTGGGCTCCAAGTGGACCGCGTCAACAATGATTGCCGCTACCAGGAGAATCAGTTTAACTCACCCGATGTGGAGGGATCATATGACTAGAGCTGCAGTTTGGGCGGTGACGGAGGCCGATTGGCAGGTCAGTGCGGCTTAGAGTTACGAAAAGGGCATTTCTTGGTTTATTTCTTCGTGCACCTGTATTCTCATCACAGCGACACTACCGTTCTTAAAGTCCTTTCCCCGTTTTTCTCTTCTCTTCTTCAACGTAGGTAGTATACTGTACATCACCCAAAACCTTTAGCTATAGCATGCTTGTACTTGTATCCAGAGTTACCTCGGACTAGGAAAACGTGAATGCTGTGTTCTCGATTCAGACTAGTTGATCCCCCGTAAGCGCTGGTAATATCTGAGGTAGGAAGATCATCCGTACTACGAGCCAACACCGCCACTCCGGTTTACTAATAAACATAAATACACGCCGTCAAGTAATCTTCCAACCCATCAAACCAATTTGACGCACGACGTGCACCTTCTGCGTCTACGAGTATAACTGACAGCTGGAGTTGGAGGTACGTGCCAGTGCCCCTTTGTTCACGTTAACAACTCACACATAGCTTTACTTTGTCCAATCTAGCCGCTCGCGTACCCGAATCCTCCTAGTGGAAATTCATTCCACACCCATCGGCGCCCCAGGTACATATCAAGATCGACCTCCCTTAACCCTACCCATGCGAAGTCCTAGGTGTGTGCCGTGCTCATTTACACTGAATGTGACATTCATGGAATTATGCTGCGCGCAGCCTCCGATAGCAACCTCACCGGATGTCCGCAAGATCCTGTAATCAATACCCCGCCTGTGCGAGCTCCTCACGTCAAGTAATGCACTATGCGGTACAGAACATGAAGAAGTACTGCAGAGCCGGTCAAGGTGGCTTCAAGAAGCGGCCAGGAGGACGCGTTGTGTCCAGACTAGGACAAAATATTGTGTTTGACATAATTGGATCCTTTGATCTCGGCCGGCGTCCACCCCAGTGCTCGTGCATCACTTGAGCCAAACCAAGCCCCGCGTAAATCGAATCAGGATCAAACGCTTGCACGCAACTACTGACCAGAACTCGAAGAAAATATCAACAGCTGTGCGCATACATTTACCACCTCACTGCGATTCCGGAAGGACTGGGTGCCTGTTCAATGGTTAAACTACCTTGGTAAGATCAACCCCAACCGTAGCGTCTTCTGACGAGAACGGGTCCATCAGGCGCACCGGATTTGTCCAGACATTCAACGTGTAGAGTCAACCAACGAATCCCAGTGATCCCGCATAGTCCACTACGTAGATGCACCGTGACTATCAACTGTTGCACGGATTACACAAATTCGATGTGACCTATCCTCTGCTCTGTGTTTGGCAAGCTCACGCAGCCGAGTGCCAAGCACAAATTGGTATGGATACCTGGGATTGTTCTTTGGCGACACTGACGCGCGCTACAGATACTTTGATTTATCTTTTCTTTGTCCATTGTAATATCGTAACTAGGCTTACGCCTTAAATGCTGGCGGCTAGAGTGGGACGTAGTCGTAACTCTACGAACGTCACCACGCCTCTGGAATTTGTCTCTGACTGCCACAAGTTTGGTGTGGTTCAGAGCCTCAGACAGCTTATCTGTGTTGCTCATCGAATACCTCTGCGCATGGTGAGGGACTGGCATCCATCCGAACTAGCATTTGGATGGTGCCGCCACATGGGGACGAATCAGTGTCGTTCGGGTTCGAAAGGATCCGAGATGGCCCGGCTGGCCCGTGGGATCTCACCGCGATGACTATCAATCCGCCTTCTCCCAAACTAGCCTCTGGTGGCGTCGTGCCCACATTCCACCCGTGTCCCTATGGTGGCACACACCCCGTCCTATTCCTCACCTCTGTTACAGCTGAAAGTCTACCTACACGGCCCTGGAAGGGTAGCGGTCGGGGTAGTGGTCAAGCCACCTGACGAGAGGCTCGAAACCGCATCCACCCGCTCCTTTGCCCATCCCTGTGCGTACTGTACACGGCCTTGATCCTCAGAGAATGGCACCTAACGCGCGCGACATATGGACTGACAGCTCAGGCGGCCTCTCCCTCACACACAGACTACACACTGCTCTCGCCACTATTTCTGCCAGTGTGACACCGTGATTTACCAAGTACCAGCCGTTTCGGTCTGACCCCGTACCGATGTTCAACACCCCACTTGCATCTTGTAGAATGTGTCTTTGGTCGAGGAAAGTGCACGTTGCGTCATTACGAAAGTTCAGTCCAATTCGAGCCCACCTCGCATCTTGAAGCGACCCCAGCCTAACCTTCCCCCCGGCCAAGCCACGCGTGACTGCGCCGATGCAACGTTTTCGTAGGTATGTATACTCCGCTAAATCGGAGGTGAGCCATCCACCGCTGGCGCGATCCCAACTCGAAGTGTCCCGTACATGCGTGGGCGAGTTCACACTAATCAAAGAACAACGACGCAGGTTAGAATGCCGAAGCAGGGCATGTCATCAAGTGCTTGCAAGTCTATAGATTCGGAGGTGGCCGGGAGGACGTCCCGGGAATCGATGAAGGTCATTAATAATGATCACGTGCGCAGCCAGAGGTAAGCCCCTCACGCAAGGTCCATCCAAAGGAAACTTGAACGTTTGTATATACTTATGGTTCGTTTTCTTGGTGTCGTCAGCTGCTGCCTTGAGGCTCTCAGGCCTCAGGAACGACCACGGGTTACATATGTACGGCCTCCAAGGTACATTCAGACTCCTAGGTGGTCGAGGTGACCATAAGAGGCGGTTCTGGTCGTCCTTCTGCCAAGTCATTGCGGTTACTGGGTGGTTGGGATGAAAGCAAGCCACTGGCAAGGGCTTTCGGCCCGAGGCTGGGCCTGTTCCTGTTTGGTCGTTTGATCACGACAAGCATTCGTTCCAGGTCTCGTGCCTCGATTGAGGCGCCAAGGCTGACTCACTGGTACACAACCGAGGTTGGCGGATGCGTGTATTATAAAACTCACTTGGCGTCGCCACTGGCCAGCCGTTATGTACATCAGGAACATCGACCTCAGTACATGAAGCAACACCAAGGTACATATCACTGGTAGACGGTCTTGAAATTGATCGGGATCACACTTTTCTGGTCATTTGACCAACGTTATGAGCGTTCATTTAGTAACGTCGCATTAATGTTGACGAAGTGACAGTCTGACGAGCACTGCTGCATCGCATCGCATCGAGCCAAGTCAAGCCAAGCCCTCTCACACGACGCGGATCAAGTTCGAGATCAAAACGATGGCACCTGTAACAATCAACCTTGCCGCATCTACTTGATGCTCAGAAATAGTAGCCCTCGTTTTGCCTTTTCGACTTCCTCCTCGAGCTCCCTCCCATCGCTCGCTGTCCACCACTCTGACCTGTCAATTTCCTCCGCTTTTTTCCCGCCTTTGATAGCTGTCTCGAAGGCAACTTTACGTGCGCTCAGGGACGCCATTCGGCGTGGTTCCGAGTGGCCAGTGAAAATCACCATGGCGGTGCGTGTTGGCAGGGACGCGTAGAGGGTGGTGAGATGTTCGTTTAGAGTGGCGTGTGCAGCAGCGATTACCTCTGGCGACACTGTTGTCGGTGGGACGACCGTTGTCGGTGTATCCCCCATCGCTTTCGGCGTCAGCCCTGAAAAACGTGAGTGTGTTCCACTGACGCAACAGCTCAACACTCACATCCCATCGCATCCGCGACGCCCGTAAATCGTCCGAACAAAAACTCGTGTGCCGGAACCGCCTGCACCAAGCCCTCCAACACCTCTTGATCGCTCCCACACCCAATTACCGTCGTCGCCTTGGCTCCATGCATCACCCCTGGATTTCCATGGTCCACGACGGCTGCTCTGACACTCCCCTGGCCGCCCCTTCCGCTCGCCCTCGTCATCCTCTCAAACACACTCTCATAATCCATCTTAAACTCGCCGAATCCCGCCCCGTTTTTGACTTTGAGACGGAGGAGGTCCACGCATGCGCGTGCATCCTCTTCGGGGTCGTGCCCACCCTCGCCGCGCGTTTGGATGTCGCGACCACACCATTTTTTGGTGAGCCATGCGAGCCCGGGTTTGAGCGGTCGTCCGCGGGGGTGGTGATACACGAGCGCAGTATCGATGCAGAGAGGATGGCAAATGCGGAGGGCTTTGAGGTCGGATTCGAGGGAGTGACCAAGGAGGATGGATGGCGGCCCGTTTGCGGGGGCGAGGATCGTGAGGAGTTGGGACTGGACTTGGGAGAGGGTCGTGGTCGCTGTTGCGAGGGATGCTTCTG
This sequence comes from Pulveroboletus aff. annulatus, assembly GCA_038094595.1. Classification (NCBI taxonomy): domain Eukaryota; kingdom Fungi; phylum Basidiomycota; class Agaricomycetes; order Boletales; family Boletaceae; genus Pulveroboletus; species Pulveroboletus aff. annulatus. The sequence goes on along the minus strand of JBBPTX010000027.1, from coordinate 74,153 downwards.
TGATGCCCGACCATCTATATCCCAACGGTGAACGCGAGTTAACAAGGCAGAGGGGACCGGTTACTTTGTGAGGTAATCGATGACAGGTTTGGGTGGTTTGACGTGCTTGTCGTATACGACGATGCCGGATTCGTAATCGACCATGCATACCCGCGTGAGTTCCTTGCCGTCCTCCGTTAGGCACTACTTTGGGTTGAGTAGGAATAGGAAAGAGACGATGAAGGCACACCATTTCACAGTCGATGGCATATACTTTTGAGCATTGCTTTTCGAGGGGCAGGAGCAAGATGGACTCGGGGTTGGATTGAGGTGTCTCTATCCAGCCTTCTGGCTTTTCAAAGACGTCGGCCATGTATGACGGTATGGGATAATCATTTTCTATCATTTGTTGCAGCGACAGCAAGTATAGCGTTGGGTGCTTGTCGAATGCGCGTTCGGCTAGACATTAGAGGTGTCAGGGGTCCTCGGTACAGCAAAGGAGGGCGTACTGGCTATCCGAGCTTCGATGCGCCTCTTTTTTTCTTCGCCGCTGACTGGTCCTTGGAAAAATGCGCCGAGAACAGAGTACATTCTCGTTTGGTCGCCTGGTGCGCGTGTTGGGCAGGCATGGCTAAATGTGGAGGCGATAAACGGAAGGGAGTCGTTTGACAGCGGTATTGCGATGGGGATATTGGGGTTGGCGGTTGCAGAAGTGGGGAGGGGTGGGAGGGAGAGGGAGTCGGGAAGGATACCTGGTATCAGCAGTGCGACGACTTTTTGTATAGACCGCGCGTTCTAGGGGATGGTTAGTCTGCAAGAAACAAGAGGGAAAAGACATACGTCAATCTTGACCCAGTTGGGTGGTGGTGCATCTGCGATGATGTGCAGGATGAGATCGCGGATGTCCTGGCAGATATGTTGACGTGTCACGATAAAAAAGTGATCAGTCACACTCACATCAATATGAATGGCATCTTTTCTCTTGATGATTTCGCTGTTGACATACATGAATCGGGGCATCGACGTCTGCGAAAAAATGTCATTTTTACTGGTTGGACATGCGGCGAGGTATATTACGCACATCATGTTTTGCCTCGAGTTTTCTGACCCTTTTTGCCTTGCGTCGTTCTACGCGCGTCCAGCCCGAATCTTCTTGTGTCGCCGCATCGTCAAGTACTTTTGGTTTCTTGTGCGGCGACGGCGCGACTTCACCCTGGGACCGCTTCATTTGTCACTGACGAGACCACCGCAGAGGGCGACATGGACGGTGGACACCCCCAATCACTCCGTGGTCAGACCCCAGACACTCACCGACGATGATCAGGGCTACTAGCTGAGTGTAGGCAGTGTCCATGTCACTGATTTCAGTCCCAAGAAGGCGACATGGCAATGTGCAGAACCTAATTTCCATGAAGAGTGACTGATTTCATGCGCCATGCCAAGACAACTCGGACCTAAAATTGATCATGGACCTTGTCCACGGTGCGCAGCCCTTGCACCGTCTCATTGTTGCTCTAGTGTCTTTATAAACGCCATTCTTTTCGCCTCCACTCTCCAGGCTTTCATGTTGTCCCTCATCCCCCTCGCCCTCCTCCCCTACGCTCTGGCAGCGCCCGGGCCCGTCCCAGATGTGGACCCCATACACATACCCATTGTCCGACGCACCACCTCTGTCGAGGACCGCATCAGCCGTTTGCCCGAAATCATGGATTCAATCAGGCTCAAGTATGGCTTTAAACCCGTCAACCAGAAGAGAGGTACCACCTCGACCGCAATAACCGACGAGGTATCGACGCTCCCGATCTACCCCACATTGCCCTCCTCACCCAGCTTTACAGCAAAACGACTCAAGTTATTCAGCCGTCGTTGGAATCGGCAGCCCGTGTGTCTTTTTTTTTTTTTTTTTTTGCCTCTGCTCAGTTATTCGCTTGCTCATCGTCTACAATTAGCGCTCAAGATTTTAACTTGATTCTCGACACCGGCAAGTCCTTATTCGGATTTACTTCTGCTCCACATCTTACTCCGCTTCACTGGCAGGTTCCTCTGATCTGTGGGTGGCATCGACTGCCTGTTCCGACTGCGGATCCGACGTCCCAGCGTATGACCCTTCAAAATCATCCTCTTTCAAAAATGATACCGCCCCACTCCAAATCACCTACGGGTCCGGTAGTGTCGATGGATATGTTGCCGAAGAGAGTGTCAACTTTGCAGGCTTTACCATCTCACCCCAAGAATTCCGTTCGTGGCTTTCTGGTCCATCCAGTAGTCGATGTCCCCTAATACCCTCCCTCTAGTCGCCGTGACAGACACCAGCCAAGGCTTGCTCAGCGACGGTTTGTCCGGCATCATGGGACTCGGCTTCCAAACCATCTCCGCGCTCGAAACGACACCATTCTGGCAAACCCTGTATAACCAGAGTAAATTGTCGTCGCCCGTCTTCAGCTTTTACCTTGAGCGCTACGTCAACGATCCCAATCAAGTGAATGCTGCACCCGGCGGAACATTTACCCTCGGAGGTACCAACACTAGTTTGTATTCGGGAAACGTTGAATTCATCAACATGCCGAGTGGTTCCACCCCTTCGTATTGGCTGCAGCAAGTCGCATGTGAGCCTTTCTGATACCTACTGTTCCTCGTTTAATTGTCTTCATTCCATCCAGCCGTGACGGTCCAGGGCAAGTCGATCTCCATTGACAGCAGTGAAGGTCTTGCCGCCATTGACACTGGTACTACACTCATTGGCGCGCCATCCGATGTTGCTCAGCAATTCTGGTCAAATGTTCCCAATTCCGAAGCATTAAACGGTAATTACGCTGGCATGTTCGCATTCCGTGAGTACCGGCAATCACTTCCTGTGCGAACCTCATCATGATCACTCACATGATTCCACAGCATGCAGCACGTCCGTCTCTGCCTCGCTCAATTTCGGTGGCAACTCCTGGTCCATCAACCCTGAGGATATGAATCTAGGTACGGTCAGTGGAAGTGGCTCCAGCGCCATGTGTGCCGGTGGTCTATTTGATGTTGGGAGCACGATTGGTCCCGGACAGGGTGTCCCATCGTGGATCGTCGGTGACACGTTCCTCAAGAATGTTTACTCTGTCTACCAAGCCAATCCTCCTGCTGTCGGGTTCGCCCAACTTGCCAGTGGACTAAGCAGTTCTGGTGCGTCTTGGCCTTCTCCTTCCGGATTTCCGGGACACGGTTGTTGACTGGATTTCAAATAGACGGTACCACATCCTCTGGTACGTCAGCGGGGTCATCGCCAACTTTTTCTGGCACCGTCGGTGCCCCCTTACCGTCTGGGTCAGGTGTGTCAAGCGGAGGTTCCTCGCCAAGTGGTCTTGGCTCAAGCGGTGCTTCACCGAGCACGATCCTATCCATGTCGCTCTGCTTCATGGTGTCCCTGTCTACAGCATTGTTTATCCTGTTCTAAGTGCCCTCGACCCTCGATTCCCGACTTTTTTACCTGTAGCCACCCGGTAATGTCTGTGCTATCTCACGCCCCTTTTTTTCATTTCCCTGGATCCAACCCACCCTTTCCCTGGAGGTGCCCTGACACGGGTACGCGGTACAATAACTCTAGCCCTAACGCCATCCCTCCTACGGCCCCTGGCCCGGCATTCGTACTGACGCCAACTGTTGATATCCGATGCATTGAATTGATCATCTTGTACGTACTGATATGGACATTCGTGTATCCCGGCCTTCCCGCCTACGCCATTCCCTGTTCTTCTTCCCAAATATTATCTATAGGGACAGTCTCTTTGAACAAGTATTTACAACTACCCATCATTGACCAGCATACCTACCCCGCAGATAGTGTTGGATCGTTGCGTTGCATGCACGTTGTAGACCTCTGTTGTGTGTGTTGAATATACGTGATTGATAGGCTTGGACTTGGCATTGGCTGATGTTGTTGCCATATTTGGAAGGCGTGGTGAATTTTTATTGAATGGTGACCTTGTCCAGAGTCTTTCGAATCGCTACATGGTCTTTCAGAATTCCAGCCTAGCGTTGTTACGTGCCAGTGATCAGAAGGACGCGGAAAGTACAAGGAAAGACACATTTGACATGGTACGTGATTGCTAGTGCGTAGTGCGTTACCATGTGCACATTGTTCTCTGAAATACAACGACTCCGAGCCGTAGTCGATGATGTATGGGCGTGGTACGCTAGATACATACGGATTCTACAACACCCAAGGTTCATCTTGGACGTCGACCTAGGCAACACCGTCAAGACTCAAGGCTCGCCACCCCGAAAAGGTCTGGTGCGCTCGAGACTCGGATAACAGGAAGAGAAAACCAAGCACCACAGCATGTTGAAGGGTTGGTTTGACGGACTCAAAGCTCTGCTGTGCAAAACACCTCAAGAGCATTTGAACGGAATGTGGAAGGTGATCAAGAGGCTTCCACCGAGCCCGCCTCCGAGGTGCGTTCGTACATGTAGTGTCGCGTGCCCTTCCTTTACTCTGGTACTTGCTTCCGCACTTACTCATATCATGCATGCATAGACACATCCGCGTGCACGTCTACCTCGGATGGACACCCGGCTGTGACGAAACCGAGTTTGTGATGCGCCATAGCGCGCTCGTGGCAGATTTCCCGCTGGAGCGGTCTGGGAGGCTGGATCTTGGACGGGTGGTGTCCAAATGGGCCCTACAAGGCTGCGAGGTGTGTATGCTCGTTGTCAGATGGGATGCTAATCATTCCTGAACGTGCTGATGGGCCTTTACAGGCCATCGACCCGTGTCGACGCGCCAGGTTCGAGACGGTGCAGCCGGGATATATATCCCCGCTCGCGATCAAGGTACTTACCGAAAATGAGGGCGTTCTCAAGCTGTTTGGTGCGTCTGCCACACTGATTCGGACTCACCTAATGTGTACCGATGCTTAGAACCGACGCCGTCGGAGGGGACGATCGCGATGCGTAATGTCCGCCTTCAACTCGTGACGGCGCTGGATAATTTCTGGATGTATGTGCACGAGGCGACGCTTGGGCGGCTTGTAGATACGATTGGGCTCCTTACGACGGTATGTCTTCGCCTTGGTTGTTTATGATAGGCTGACTGTCGATGTGGTAAAGGCAATGTTGTTGACAATGGTGGTGCTCGGGGTGCCTGCTGCGCTAGGGTGGTATGCGTTGAGTATGAGTGCGAGTGCGAAATGGTGGTTGTGGGGGTATGTGCATCTTGTCCTTGGGATGTCGGGGTGAATTTGGCGCAGTTCGATCCTGCTGATTATGCTTCTTTCTTCTCTTCTCTTTTCGCTCGCCTCTTTTTTGATATGCGACTCTCCACATATGCCCCTATATGCTGACGTTTGATTCATGCCATGTCCTCCTTTTTCTCGTCGAGTGTATTGGTTGCAGTCTAAAATGAAGTTCGTGTAGGATATTGTCGTATACTTGGCCGAAACCACTATTCTGTTCTTTCATCTGGACTTTTTGTTTGGATTTCCGGATACGATCGAGCACGTCATAATGAAGGATATGTCTTTGTTCCGTTCCCCCCTCCTTGACTCGTTTAATTGAAGTGGTATGCGTTGAGTGCAAGTGCAACTTAGTTGTGTCGGTGGAAGGACGTCTTGTTCTTGAGGTGTCGCGGTGAACCCGGTGCGCCACGAAGTATCATACCCCCTATATACTAACAGTGCAATTGTTGACTCGCCTTTATACATTCCTTCGAGAACCTTGGTTGAGAATGAAGTTTAGCGCAGGGTATCATCGTGTGCCTGCGATAAAACAGGTATTATTTTGCCACTCGAATGGTACGATTTGCAAGTTCTTGGGGACTTTGAACATTTTGATCAAGGGCTGCGCCGAGTCAGGATCGCGACCCCGACACGGGGTAGCTGGCCTACACATCGTATGGCATCGTCTTGAAGCTTCAAGGTTCCCGCTCATCCTTCGACAATGCTAGCTTGGCCTCATCGCTGTCGTGTTTCTCGGATCGTGGGAAACCCGACTTTAAGTTTTGTCATAATCCTGCAGAGGGATCTAGCTCACGGAACACGAACGCATCGTAACCACCGCTCTGGCAAGAGTTCCTTCAAATTCATGTGTGGACGCATCATCCACACTACGACGACAGCGACAAATTGCCTCACAATCCCCAGTGCTTGCCTAGATGTTCATTTCCATGTAGGGGTAATATTATATCGCAAAGTTAGTTCACTATGTACTCACGGGACTTTTTTTGTTTTCCGTGATGGCGAGCAGGACATCGGTTAGCTGAATCGGTTTCATTGCAAACGGTGTCATGTCGCTATACCCCTTTCCCGCTTCTTGAGATCCTCGCCACGGGGTCCGCAAACATTGCAGTTCAACTTGAACAGCCATTGCTGCACCGAGGCTTTGCTGCCACTCCCACGTTGTGAGGGGTATCATTTTGCGAACGTTTTTGTTACGGTTTTGACTGGCCGTAAAAATAACAGTGTATGGTTACCCAAATGTCTTTGGTGCGTCCCGACGCAAACGTGAGGAAAGAGTGTGGATTCTGGAAATTGTTGCAGGGTCCGGCGCACACGTCGCTGTCACAATTGTATGCGCGCATTCACGCGGTCCCCAGCTATGACGAGAAGAAGTTCCGTGCAAAACTGGATGTCTACAGGATGACAGACCGTTCTTAGTCATTGTCTGTGCGCGGCATTTGTTCTATTCACCTGTCGTAAAATCACCTGGGTGAGAGTCCAGGGGATTGTACGGGAATAGCCTTAATGTCAAGACAGCAAGAGGATGACGCGGTGGTCATCGCAGCAATTTCCAACAGCATCCTAGGCTGTACTGGATTATCCGCTTTCTGGTGAGCTGACATCATATTCTCATCTGTTTGTTTCCCTGCACGTACGTTTCCGTACGAATATTTTTTTTTCCCGTCAATGGACGGAATACGTCGTAGCTGTGTTATTTTTCTCACAACCGAGCTCTTCAGTGCCGTCCACGTTAATAGTGGGATCATACAATTTTCACGTCATCACGCAGTTCACATTTTGCATGAAAATATCTCCAACGAAGATCGTCATGAAGAGGGCAACGCGCTTGACCAAACCATTTCCTTTGCCCGTCCTGAGACCTTGTAAGGCTCAACAAGAGTGGGAGTTTATGTGGTTCGTGCGGTTCGTGCCCTTTTTCTGGCCATATCCAAGTGTTCCCCCAAACCACGATTTCGAATCAAGTACTCGTCACAAAGGGAAAGCAACTCTTCGACAGGCACAAGCATCATTTCCTTGCTCCCGATGCTGAACATCGAGAAATCATCCTTCATCACAAAACACTGGAGAATTGTGCGTTTGCTACAACCAACCAGCTTTCAATACATCTCTGGATGCGGTATAGCCAGTAAAATGGAGAATATCAACAAGACCATGGAACTGGAGAGAGAGCTCACCCTTGTCCATCTGGGCATCCGGATCGGCCAAAACCTTCGAACAACCTTGCAAATCATTTCTGGTCCCGGTACGGCCAGACATGTGAGGTAGAAGACCTTAACAAGGCTATCAACGCGCACTGGAGTTTCGTCCACTAGGACACATTGATCAGTGGGCGTCTCTGAAAAGTCACTCTACTCCTGGTACGAGAATCTTGTGGAAGTGGAAGACATTAACAACACCATTGACCCCAACTGAAGTGCACTGGTACTTTACTCACTTGGCACTCAGATCGGATGATGTCTCTGTACGATCACCGGGTTGTGGGTGATCTCTGCGAGATACTGCTTCGTCGACAGAGTGGAGGATCTTGACGAAACTATCAATCTCAACCGAATACTATTGCCCTTCCCCTTGATGATGTGGTCACGTCTGCTAAGCTCAGCCGAAAAGATGAATTCATGTGCTCATTTGGCGTGCCCTTGAATCACCAGGTACAGACCAGTATGATAAGGCGTGTCATCTGGACCTCGAGAAACTGTAATCGATATCCAGGAACTGCCTGGGAACTCTCGCATTCTTCTTCCTTCACTCTTCTTTGATATCCTATGTGCAGCCAATGGTAGACCCGTCATCATTGTGAGTTAGCGTAGCGTCTATGATGTGGTAGATGGCTCGGGTCGTTTGAGTCACACTCGTGCCACACACATACACGTCATTGAAGACGATGAAAACGGTGGATATACCGCTTGATCGGCCGACTCTATATCATATCATTTAAAATTCCTACCTCGTCATGCATGTGATCTTTGTAGTACTAGAACATCGCAGTGGGGTTATGTGTATCTTGTTCTTGAGGTGTCGTGAACCGGCGCAAACTGATATGAGAGAAATCAGCACAAAAAAATAAGTGAGTTCTCCGTCCAGTCCTGTTCACGATCGTACCAAAAAGGAAGATATGGCAACTAGGACAAGCATGCTGGCATCGGCCCAAGAACAGACCGACGTCCCGCACATGACACGCCCGGAACCATCACGAGCACGGCGCCAGTATTCGACACGATACTCGGTAAACCCCTGCCAGTTTGTAATGGTAAACTTGGGATGTATGTCGGGCAGGGGGCGGGTTGGGCACATGCATCGAGTCGGCTATGCAATACTGTTGGCTGTAGGCCTGTAGCCAAAGGGAAAGGGCACCATGCTTATACTTGTTTTGACTTTACTTGTCAGTGAGCCAGCTAAATACCGTGAAGAGTTTCGACAATTGTTGTGGGATTGAACTTACGCATCATGCGCGTAGACTACGCACTGGTATACGTGTGATCCCCAGCTGGAACGATAAAAAAAGTTTGGTCCTGAGCAACATGTCTGTGGACTCTGGAAAACATCTTCAGCTTTCCCATTGCGGAGGTTGGTTATGGGGATGCCCTGGATTATGAGCAGCGACGCAATGTGCCTACAGGTTTTTTGTTTTGTTCTCACGGAAAAGCCTTGATACCAAGACTCAGCAAGGCAACAAGATTCGCTACAGGGATGACGCGGTCGCCTCTTCGGCCTACTTCGTAGCGATTTCCAATGAGTATTTCTTTCTGGGCTGCTCTGTGTTACGCTCTCTGGTAAGCTTACATTTGTTCTCATCTGTTTGCTTCCCTGCGGTTACGTTGCTGCGTCAGTAATCCTTTTTCCGTAGACGGACGCAGGATGTCTTGGTTCTCTTTACCACTATTGTAGGCATCACTGATACTTGGATCATACGATTTCCCGGATATCATCATCGGGTCGTCGTGATGGGGAGGGTGGGAGTTGATGCAGTCCGTGCGATCGTCGCCCTTTTCCCTATTATCCACGACCCACCTATTTCAATGCATCTCTGGATGTGGTATAACCAACTGAGGCAAATGGAGAACATCTATGGAACTCAACAGAGGCGCTCGTCCTCCGTCCATCTGAGCAACCCGGATCGGTCAAAATCTTTGAATGACCTTGCGATTCATCTATATACTCAAACAACCTCCTTCGGCGCACGGAAAATCTCGATGAAACCATTGACCTCGACTGAGAGGCCTTAATGCTTCAGTTGCTGAGGCGAACAGACCGTTTGAAGCCTCCGACGTCGCAGCTCGTCTCTTGACACAACATGAGTAGTTTTGACTTAGTGGAAGATTTCCACGAGGCCATCGACCTCGACTGGGACGTGCTAGAGCTTCACCCTTTTGCACACCCACTTCGATCGGTGTTGCACTGATTGCGAGGGCTGAGATTCTGTGCCGAAGAAATATCTGGTCGTGTTGCGTGGTCACCGTCGGGACATGTTTCAAGCCATGGCCCCCCGGCGACTCGGAATGGTTTGACGCGTTGGTCTAGTGCAGCAGAAGCCATAAATGTGAGTGCTACATCGATAAGCAAAGCAAGAACACAATGTTGTAAATAAGGTAAATGCACAAATAGATACTTGGAGCAAAGTTCCTGCTGATGGTTCCATATCCATATCCATAACAACCTCCAACGAATTCTGCAACGGATAAATCGTTCTCCCTTAATTATTATCCACAACCCCATCATACAGCCGGCATGTCCCGAAATGCCTTGCAGGTACCCGTCTTTCATACAACACGTCAAGCCTTGGTACGGAGCGGTGATAAGTATTAGCACAGCAGGAAACGGGGAAAACACGCACTCATCGACGGTCCGTCCCTTGGTTTCAGGAATAAAGAAATACGACCAGACAGCTCCCGCGGCTGAGAGGCCTCCGAATATAAAGCCGACGTAGCCTCCAAGATTCGCTTCGTCGGGGTTCACACTGTGCGTGTATGAGCTTCTAAAATAAAAGCACAGACGACGGGGATGACCCACAGGTAGGGGATGATGATGTTATTGAGCATAGAGCCGAATGTGGCGACGAAAATCCCGATACCGACCGACTTGGATCGTAGCTTCGCAGATGGGACTTCGGCAAAAAGGACGAAACCCACTGGGCCACTGTTTATTTCCGAGGAGAGACGTGTCAAGTCCACCAAATTGCTCGTGACATAAGGCAACTCACATAGTTGTTTGATAGACAAAGTTGTAGATGATCATCTGGGTGCAAAATTTATACGCTGGAAGATTTACAAGGAAAATAACATACGAATGCAGACACGCCCCATTTCGCTTGTTGGTTCGCATTTTTTATCCAAATGAAGCCAATAATCATAGAGATAATGCCGCAGGCGACCACACCCCAGTTGAAGAGGAATCGACGACCGAAACAATTGATAGTGTAAAAAGTGAGGATATTTCCGGCAACCTGTTCAACGAGCTCATGAAACAAAACACTTGAGACATATTGTAGACCTTACTCCGATGGCAGTTCCTCCCACGCCCAGATTAAATGCGTCATTAGTGGTGAACCCGGCGAGCTCGAAAAAGTATGTACTATAACTCAGGATGAAAACAATCCCTGAAAACATGATTAAGTTAGTAGAATAGATACGGAATAGTTGATATATCAATAACCACCTGTGCATTCTTGCAACACAAACACCATCATGACAACAATCGTACGTCTCAGATTTTCACCTGAATGTCGTTGGTCAAACATGTTCTACGGAGCGTGGCACAGGTGCTGCTTACCCCTGAAGCAATCCTTGTACGTGGATGTCGCGGCATACGACTCCTCGAGTTCTATCGTTTCCCGAATCTGCGCTTGCTGCAGTTTAACATCAATTGTTGGTCCCCCAAGAAGGATGAGGACCCTTTCTGCATCTTCATGTCGGCCCTTGCGTACTAACCACCAAGGGGATTCGGGCGCAAATGGAAGGCCAATCAAGAGGATGACAGGGAAGACCCATTGGAGTGCGCTAGAAGTATAGAAGTATAGGTAGTACAGAGGCAAAGGACAAATAACTCACAATGGTAATCTGTATGCGTATGCGTCTGTCCAATTGCCGGTTCCACGAACGACCCCGTTAGTTACACTGATAGTGAAGATGTTGCATTTAAGAGGAAGGAGTGTAGGAAAGCGCAATTAAAGAGTTCTTACAGTATGCCAACTATAAACGCGTCAGAAGCATGGTATAACGAAAATATTTAGATAGTAAACCTACTCATGATCCAGAAGTTTACGGCACCCGTGGTGATACCACGCAGCGCAAGAGGAGACACTTCCACACAGTAAGCACTAGCACAAGAGACATACATTCCTAGTAGTACTCTTCAGAAATTGTAAGACACATCGAGAGTAGAACGGCGAACCAAGAGCGAAACCGTTGATGAGTTTTCCGGCAAGGAGCATCCCGTTTGCATGTGCGGGAGTAAGGAATTGAATCAGGACACCGACAATAGAAACCACACATGCAACCACAACGGCTCCCCGGTGCCTATGGTGTGCGAATGAACAAAGAGAGATAAGAGGGTGAAAATCACATACCCCAGCCGATCAGAGATCCAACCCAACGCTAGACCGCCAAACATGCCACCGATAGAGCTGACACTGTTGAATGCGCTCTGCCAACTAGCAGAGAGGACAGGGTTTCCATCATAGATATAGCCAAAGTCGGCGCGGAACTGGGGGACACTCAATAGTACTCCACCGACCTGATTGATCGAGCTGCCAGTGAGTTCCCGGGAATGCAGAGGAAGATGTACCTGGAAATCATAACCCCATAAAAGAGGGCCGATGCATAGAAACATGCACCAGAAGAATGCGCGCCAGTAGATGCGCATGGCTTGGAGGGGAGTGAGGGCATGTTCAGTATCCGCGGCCTGTGCGAGGACAGCCAGGTTGACAGGGGACCTGCCCTTGTCGATACTCACAACCTCTGTGGACACTATCTTCTCTGCTGCCGTTTCCATGGACGTCTATGCAAGTAAACCAAGAAGGACAGGGAAATAGAAGTCTATAAGTGCCTCAATGAGGTGAAACGCACCCGCGATAATACAACTGTCGGACTTACAGCCTTGGTGCCAACTTGATGCAGGATATTCTATTATTACGAAGTGCTATTAGTAGGTTAAACCAACCCTGAAGTGGATAAGAGTTGATACACGGCACAACGAATAAGAGTGCACTGGCACATTGTGATGCCGTGATCGTCATGGTGAATGGCAACCGTGAATTTTGTCATTGAAAGCCTGAGGGACCTGAACCCAAAATGTGGCGTCCCGGATAATGGATTGAAGACAGTCTTGGCGTTTGCCACCCGAAAAACGTGATCGAAAGAGCGACATCAATCCTGGAAGCACGAGTACTGCCAAGATCACTGCAATGTCGAATCACAAACTTGAAACCGTCGTCAATGATGAGGCGCCTTCGAGCTCTTCCTAGTATGTAGGTAAAGTCCGGATCCTCTGTCGATCCATAAGGCTGAGGGCAAACTTGCCGCAGTACTAGTGTCGAGTATTCCGAAGTAGTTTTCTTTTTGGACAAGTGCATTTATAATGATTTATTTATCGTGTAACGACTGATTATCTACTACTAGGGTCCTACACAAGACACTAAGGAGATTACATTCGTAGGGTGTGTGGGGCTCCATGCACTGCTAGATGTCCTCGGTGGCTGCAGAGGTCTTGGCAGCTTCATACCCACTAAAACCTCAGGGCGGTTAGCCCAATCGTCAGGGAGGGGGTTGTTGTGCATCAGGATGTGGTGCCAGGTGTGTTCCATTCGGGATGTCATTAGGAGTAATGCAAGGAGATTCGGTCGATTTCTATCCTCGCGTTAATTTTCTGTAGCCACTTTGATTAAATGGTGTTTCGTGTATGATGGGCGTCATTGATTACTTTATCGCAGCAGAACGACCATATGAGGTGTGGAGACTCGGAAATGAGGATGATTTGGTGCGCTGTGCCTTTAGCCTGTTTGGAGGAGGGGTGAGGATGGGATGGGGGAGCTGTATGCATCCGCAGCCTCCGTAGGTGGGTTTGGTCCATTCTCCGAGAGTCCGAGGCTCGGGGGGCCATGCATCTTTGAAGAGATTCCAAATGGTTCGAGGCTCGGGGCTGTCGCAGTCTGTGAGGATATGTTCAAGCGATTCGTCAGGGTAGTCGCAGGGGCCATACCAGCCAGTTGCGGTGTGAGCCGACGACCGGAGACCGTGTGACTTTCAAGTTCGTGACTTTTTGCACTGCCGCATCCTGTGTGCATGATCTCGGTACCATTTTCTTCGTGATCCAGGTGCCAAGTGGGCGGTCGCTGCAGTGCCTTCACATCATTGTTTATTGAAAAAACATCAATGCAGCTGAATACTTGTTTTACTGCCCCGCAACGCATCTTGCTCACGAACGGGTTCTGCAATTAATTGCTCTCCCGTTGTTGCACTAGCATCTTCAAGTTACTGTCATCAAGAAACAATCTTTGCAATACCAGAACATTCTGTGACTCATGTGTTATAGCAGAAAGCTTGGTGACTACACATCATGATCTTTAACCTTTTGTCACATTCTCACTGGCTCTATCTCCTAGGCTTACCTTTTGAGTGGCCCTTCGAATTCCTTCTGATTTCTGGGCGGTGGGTCAATATTCACTTACCGACACCATTCAGTGAAACTCAGGCACCTATGCATGAATTCGTACTGACTCAACGGGGTCGCAGTCAAAAATTGTCAACAATTCTCAAGTAATTTCAACTCACCCGTGTTTGCTTACAGGAAATAAGCTGTACTTGGCCCATATACTCCTGGGATCATTCGATTGCCGCCCTTCACTGGCAGCGGTGTACTAGGGTGTGCCTGACACAGGCAGAACATCCCTATGGGCACGGAGCACTGCCTGGAACGATAGTAGGGCCCAGGGCCTCCCATGTGCCGCACCACTGGATGTGCCTTGTCGCGTAATGACTGAAGGGGGAGCGATATCAGACTACACCATCATGGGTCCTGCTTGACATAGATGTCTCGGGTGTCGAGATACCGGTGCAGGAGCCGACGTATTATCTAAGCATGGACGGAAGTATTCTTAGGCTCCGACATGTCCCAAAACTAACCGTGATACTCATCGACACCTAGCCAGCAACTTCGTTGGCAACGTCGGCTGGTCAAGTTCTACAAGGCTGACCATCATGATTATCGTGTCGCATAAAAGGAAGCTCTCGTACAGGCTCACACCAACCCTAGCAACGGCCTGAGGCACGGCAACGATATGGTAGCTGCCTTGTCAAGCTGTCTCCTCTTCGCATTTGAGACTGCCTATATATTCTAGATGTCAGCTGACTTTAACTTCGTATTTCTCTGAACGAGCCGACTTCTGTTACGTCCACTCCGTTCGTTCGTTGGTCTCGCGTTTAGTGATATGTCACATCTCTTGACGTCAGCCAAAGCTCAGCTGTATAATAAACATTTCTCTGCCGATGACGGGCACCTTTTGTTCATGTTTAAGTTCACTTTCTCTCATCGCCGGGCATACTCCACAAGCATAATATCATATTTTGCACAGTATTATATTGACTCAAGCCGCGGTTACAACTACTCCATCCAAACTCTTGGACATCCTCTGCATAATGTCCAATGATACCTACGGTGTCTGCAAGGCCCCGTTTAGTGGAGTCCACAGGGCTGGCTTGCACCGAGCTCGTGATGAACATTGAAGAGAAGAGTGCGGAAAGGTTGATTTGGATGATCACTATTCTATCGGCGAGGGGGCAAAGTCAGTAAGTTGATCTTCTGAGGTCACAGCTGACCACTCTTATACTCATCAGGTTGGCTGGGGCTTTCGTCGTAGCTTTGCAGAAGTGCAAGCAATAGCATCCTATTATTTCATTCCGATCGGGTCGTAATGCATGATTTTTGTCTCCAAAGTGCTTCCGCCAGTGCGATAATGCCATTCGTCTCGTACAGTATGTTGGTAAGTTCAGAACATGCGCAAGTTCGTTGTTCTTTGCCGTTATGTGTAAGTAGGAGTTATGTTTGTCTGTTTTCAGGCTTACCATTTACATAATTACCGCTATCTTTACGCCAGATGGTCCTCTGTGCAGGCTTCGTTCAAACACAGCTCAGTGTGGTAAAAATTCACACGTCGGGTCTTCAGTCGACTATGGCAATTGCATTTTGGTCTTCCCGCCATGCCCGTATCCAAATCTCCGCTCACATCTTCCTCCTTTGGGTTCGGTAAAGCCATCCACTCTTCAGAGGGATTAATCAAGCTTACAATAGCTCAGCCGCTCTGGTATTTTGGGGAGTAACTCACATATAATTTTATAAATGTAGAACCTAACGAGAGAGTACAACACCCTGGTATTGACTGGACCCAAAAACGGTGATCCAGGATGTCCGCCGGTATCCAGTAGCACAGATCGAGGGAACGCGGTCCCGTGTGACTGCATTCCCATTACACCACACGTGTATCTCCACCTTCGATAGGTCATGCGCCGGCAGTGTCTGGTCGCCTGCGTAGTGTCAGTCATGCGCTGGAAATGGGCGGAGATCAGGGTGATAGTAGCCCCTGACCGAAATTTTCGCATGGTAGAGCCTGCCACAAACCTGTCCTCCTTTACTCATCCATAGCTGTGAATGCGTCTTCGGAGAAGTGCGCCGAGTGACGAACATGACAAATGGGTCGTATACTGCCACTCGTGACATCGACTGATTGTTTTCACGAGCCCGACCGCTGATGTTATCATGTGCAGGGAGGTTCGGCACCAACATTCAAACAGTTTGTAATGGCCACGTGTGAATTGGACGACCGAGGCCGTCATGCTGTTTCATGTAAATCCGCTGCCACGCGCATGGTGACATAAGAACGATGAGTTGCCGTTGCTACACTTATCGAAGGGTGTTTTGACGGAACGACGGCGAGTGGTAGTAGTCCGAGTCATGTGTGAGGTTCTGGTTGCTTCGAATTCTCTGAAGTTTTACGCACCGTGAGTGTGGACCAAGGCCAAGTAGTCCATGACTTGCGTGAGACCATTCTTGACCACGAAACGCAATACGGGCGCATATATTGGACCCAGGGTAACCTGAGGGTTATTTGAAATCGCATTACTTTTCGCACGGCGAAGATGCTGCCGTGACCACATGTCGCGTTGACTGTAGTAGGTCGCACAGTCGGGAATTATTATGTCATCCACCGACTTTGACAATCGCAGACCCCGGTCGAGAATGCCCTTATGGGCCAGACTGAATGTGTTAATAATGTCACAGACGGAGTAACGGTAAGCCGTACGTCAAAGCTCCAAGCATGGATACGGTGCACCTTGATCTATCAGGAGTGCGAGCGCAGTGGGACTGTAAAACGGAAAAATTGTTAGGACTGAAACCGATGACAGCCGCATCAAGGAGATAACCGGACGATGCCAGTTATTGCCTGGTGACCGTGACAAGCTTCCTCCGAGTATGAAACTGTATAATGGTCCATGGACGCACTGTGTCATTCAATACGAGTGAACGATTCTGCCTGCCATATGTTGATATGATTTTCCTGATATTCGAAGCTGCTAATCGCCTGGTGAATCACATCGATCCGCACATCATTCGAACGAATCTTTCGGAAGCCTTTCGGAAGCTTGAAGCGTCACGCGGTCAAGACGCCAAGTTGAACATTACGTAAACCGGAAATAACGCGTTGGATCGGCTCTTTACGACAGTCACTGGCACCTGGATGTTGGAGGGGTGAAATTTCTGCCAATCGGTGGACTTAGAGCGTAGGGATGCGATAGGCGCATCACGATCCGCTGTAGATTTGAAGTCCGAGTCAAGTGGTCTATCTTAGAAATGCCCACGGGAATTGGCTTAAATGTAGGTGTCTGCTTCCGAAACATGTTCATCAGATTTCGTTCTTTGCAGGTTTTATCATCCCACCGTACTGTATCACCATCCCACCTTCATGGCATCCGCTCTGCAGCAAGAAATTACTAACATCCAGTGGAATAACTATGCGACATGTATGTCCAAGCTAGCTCTTTACCACCCGTGCACCGATCTCACTACTCTCCCTAGTTGTGACCCTCGTTGCTGTTGGATATGATTACAGTAAGTAGAGCCAGTGCATCCAGATATATGGCTCTTATGTTTGACGGACTCGCATATTATCAGTCCTCACTTTTCCTGATGAGGTATGCGTCCGTCTTTTGTGATAATCAGGTAGTAATATCTGCCCGCATAACGATCTTGACAGATCGAATATATTTGGGTCCGTCAACGCTCTTCCTGTGCTCTTTACATATTCTGACATGGATGAAGGACAAGCCCTGGTCACGCGTGTCCACACTATTCGTCCTCGTGCGTATCTTGGTTATCTCCTGTGGCGATCTGTACCAATCGCTGAATTCCAGGCTCGATATTTTGGATTATGTACTACCGTGTATGTATATCCTTTCTGTGACGCATGTTAACCCGACCCTCATCAGTTAGCCAGATTGAGTTCCCTCTGTGTGTTCAAACCTTGAATTGTGAATTCGCTGAACTAATTAATTCAATCGAAGTGGGAAGTTCTGTCCTGCCTGCTCCTGCAAAGGTGCGTTTGTACACGATGAATGGTCAACAATGATTGAAACTACTTGTAGGCGTATGTACACAAATTTCATATTACACTAATCATTAACAACAATCGCATGCAATCAACGAAAATATACAAATAAAATAGTTGTGAGCACATTTCACCAATGGTATCATGTTATTCCTGCTCATGCACACTACGAAGGCGGCATAATTCAGTCCCTTGCCTACTGGGCCACCTGCACTTTTGTTAGTGCCGCAGACTGTAATATTTCATTTATATATTGATTGAGATCAATCATACTGATTGTTAAGGTGCAGTGACGATGATCCACCGTCTGTGGGCATTGTATGACCGATCAAGGCCCATTCTCATCACTTTCCTTATATTGTATGCTACCCAGGTTATTGCATATCTTATTTTTTGCATTTCGTTCAACACTCAAACTGAAAACCTGGGTACGTGAAACATGGCCTCATAGTATGATGCGTGATATGACATTCTTCATACAGAATCGACTGCTCAAGTGCTTGACTTTACATTTTGCTCGGTACATAGTCCTTCCTCGATTTGGCCCGAGATCACTATGAATATTGTCGAGATCGTCTCCGGTGCGCTAATGTGCGTGCTGGTCATTATCAAATTCGTCCAGGAGGCGTTTCGAATGCATCAAGTGACAAAACGTTTTCGCCTGAACCGTTACATGAACCAGCTCGTTTGGGAAGGCATGATCTACTTTATTGTGTACGTCCACGTCTAGTCCACCTCCAATTAAGTATCCAAGCTGATGGCAAATTACTATGAACAGGATCTTGGCATATGCACTCATGAACGTACTTTCTTGGGCACAAGTCGTCTCGGCGAATGGCTTGTTGCTTATAATGAATGTGGCAGTAACCGTATGCCCAGTTACACTCGTTCCCAGATTCATTATGGGCTTGCGGGCACTCTATGCACGCGATCTTGAAGCCAGACTTGGAGGCAGCATTGATACCCCGTTTGGGTTGAGTGCAATATCTGAGCATGATGCTGCTGTGAGCGCGATCATGTTCCCAGATGCTGGGCAGGACCAGATGTCGAGGAAAGGCGAAGAAATACAGATGGAAGGGAGGGGAAACCGGACTGGCAGTATTGATTATGCTAGCAGTGCATGACGGAGGTAGTCGAATCGAGTCGTCTTGACGGTCACACTTAGACGGATTTGGTGCATGCTGTAGACAGTTCAGAAACATGTATGATTGTCAAGTGCGATAAGCAGTTTGAAACACTATCCCGAGTCTTCTTGTACCTACCCTTTTTTCTAGTCACGCCTGACTTGGAGTTTCACACCCCCGAAATACTCCCGAGTCAGGGACGACTCCGAGCCGGCGGACTCGGAGTCGGAGATCTCAGAACGGTGAGCGGACCTCCCCGAACACAGGTTCGTAGTCGCTGAGTCACTGCTGCCTCCTCGCGACTGGTCGCAAGATCAGAACGACCGTCTTCTGACATCGAAAGGTCTGGTTTATAGAGGGAGACTAATGTTCACACATTAACATACAGCTGCCAATATCGTTGTTAGGAACGAATGCCGGCAACTTGAAGCACCCGGGTCTTGGCACTGGCAGAACACGGTCACGGGCTTGTGGCTAAACTCACCGTCTCCTACCACTGTCACTGAGTATCTGCATCTCTACGCCTTTGTACATTACCGTACTACGTGGCATCTGTGTCGCCTTGTCAGTCCCAGTTCGAATGTTTTCCCTTTTCAAGTTCCCAAGTACTAGTTGCATGTTCTGGGTTCGTGCCTTCCAGTGTTGACGTCTGGTTGATGCTATCTGATTGCTATTCCCGGTGCATGCCACCAGATTCTCCCAGGCCAATCATGTTCTGCCTTGCCAGTGATTTGATTGTAGATCTGGGTAGCTAGATTGGAGGACACACTAGCACGTGTGCTCCCTCACTTTCCTACTATCCTTCTCTGGATCACAGCAAGTGCTCGCTTAAACCCGTTTCAGGTCCCCTGCTACCGCCGTAACGCTTAGACATGCACACGATTTCCTTGTACGGGACGAACCACCGTCCTGAGTGAAGTTCGAGTACTTCAAATTCATTGTATATGGACTATATGGTGGCGACATTGGGTTTATAAACATGGTAGGTGGCACTACGCCTTCTTGTTGGTCCAGCAAGCCCAGAGCAAGTGGTTTACAGGCAGAAGTTCGTTGAACTATTTGATTCAGCGGTGACAATACAGGACTCTTGCTACAGTGGACACCAGTACCACTCACATTGGTGTACCGAGTTCTATCCCCAAGGAAATTCGAGCCAATGTTCCAAATTCTGTATTGACTGATCTAGACGGAAGCATGGACGCATATCGTACGTGTCCACGATTCCATATGTATATCATTATAGATACACCCATAATTGATTTCTATCCCTCGTTCTGCAGCATGTTCTGCTGACATTAACATCACAAAACATCATGAAAAAGTTCTCAGTTTCCGTGTAGTGAACTCGCCAACCGAGTTTGGTGCAAGCTCAATTGACGCCAGAAACCAGCAGCCTTCTCAACACCACCTGGCCTTGCGGGTATTTTAGTCAGGATTGTTTGTCCCCATTTATGCCAAGGAACTAATACGCATCCACTACTGTAGGAATCGATCTGCCACTGTTCGGGACGATCGCCCTCTCTTAGATACTGCCAGGACTAGTTTGCTTGATCGAAAACTCGTATTAGTCATTACTGCCGACTTCTTTCAGTATCATAACGTCAAGAAAGTGTTAGCTCGAAAAGAGTCCCAATGGACGCGATCGGGCGATTGTACAAGCGATGGAAGGCTGAAATTTTCACGAAGGATGTAGAGCTTGTCGGAATTACTGGGACACCCTGTCTGCCAGTGGACGCTGGAGATATATTTTCCAGACGGAAGGATCATTTCGTCTGGGGGAGTGGTGCGCACCATGAGGTTTTGGACTGCGGGAATAGTACCTTGGAGACAGAGAAAAGAATGGTCTCATGCGTCCATACATGTATCAGGGCTCCCTGCCACAACCAAGGTAGTTGGCGTCTTTCCCAATTTCCGCCGACCTATCTGCTGACATGCTAACAGCTTCCGGGGCCAGTCATGCTTGAGCGTGCGCTTTTCCAGTTACAATCGACCTCTTGGTGCTTTCCTTCCTACTCAGTATCTCTCGATTTGGTATGCAGGGCGAGACTTATATCCTTTGTTCAGAACTATGTCGCCGGACATGTCTCGATGTCATGCGCTGCTGATGCGCATCATCATCAGGGCCTTAAGGCACACGCACACGCCCCATTGCATCAAGAAACTTCCGACCCCGTTATCTATCCCCATTGATCCCAATGTTATTTCATCCGCATCTATATTCTCACTCAAAAAGCCTCCGGCAGACCTCACGTGTTTTCCAAACTCTCGAGCCCGCCATGCCAATGACGGTGCACCCATTCTTCAAGCGGGAAGCATCACCCTGGTCACCTCGGAGTGATAAAGCCTCATCAGTTTGGCTGATAAATTTTCATAATCCGCAGATGACCCAGGTCAACTTATTATGAACATCGCCAATCACCACTTTCGGCGTCCTGACCGCCAGTCCGTATAATCTATCAATACAATTAGACGTCATATATGATGGCTTTTGTATGTTCGTCTGTTTGAAGCCCCGTAGAGGACCAGTCTCTCCAGGTTGAGCAAATGGCCTGGCACGATTCTACCTTAAAGACCCGGGTTTATATGTGTGTAGAGGACATTGGTGGGCCAAGAAGGGATGTGTGGAGACGAACACAATCGCATGCTCAGTCCATTCAATCTAGTCACCCACGGAGCATCGGAGCCACTTGTATCCAACTCGAAGACGATCTCCTTGTTGGAGCAGAGGCTCCCGAGTGCTGGCCTTGCTGCATCCCTGAGGTCGGGTTCCCACGGGTCGGAACGTAGGCTATATAGTGGTCGTCGGTCCTGTACGTAGGCATCCTCTTCTGCTACAGGACCTCCTTCCTGCCTTCTCCAATGTGCTTTGACGTGTGAGCTGAAATCGGTTTATGCGATTTCGCTGGACTATGTAAATTGAATTGTGGCATGGAAACAGTAAACCGCGAGTTGGGAGACATCACTGTAAAGTGTTGTCAGTATTTCTGGTTATTTTGGTACAGCAGAATGCCACCTAGGAAACACACACCACGAGTGGTATTCCATTGTGTTGTCTTTGAGCTTGTCGACGTTTGCATCAAGTCCAGGGGCTAACATCAAACTGAATGCTGTATCGATATTGCTTCCGGGCCTACCATCTTGATCGCGCGCATAAAGTACTCGCAAGCCCAAAATGAATCAAGGAACGAGTGTGACCGGTAACACAGTTATCGCAGCATTCATCATTAACGACACTCCCTTTGATGAAGCGGCTGCTGCCCAAGAAAGCACATTCATGAGCACATATGCCAGGATCCTATTCATAATAATTCGCTATTAGTTCACTCGTATGGAAAGAGAATCGAAGAGCCAAATGTAGACATACATAATGAAGTACACTGTGCCTTCCCAGACGAGAGGATTCATGTAACGGTTCAGGCATAAACATTTTGTCGTTCGGCGCATGCGACGTGCTTCCATGACAAATTTTAATGACCAACACGCACACGAGAGCGCCAAGTGTGATCTCGGGCCAAATTGAGGAAGGAATTTGAAACATGCAAAATGAATAGCCGAGTGCTTGAACGATAGATGCTATGTAAATGGAAGAACGACATGTTATACATATCGTGTACATGAAGCTGTGGCTGTGTGTCACGTACCCAAGCGTTCGTATTGGATGCTGAACGTAATACAAAAAATGGCACCCTTCAAGTTGATTGTCATTCACATTTTTGACTCATCATATACATGCGATGGCAATGATACATAGGTCAAGGTCCATACCACCTCTATCACCCACTGCTATCAGCAAGTACTGCCAGCAAATTTTCCCCTTTCTTCCATCAGTATTTCTTCGCCTTTCCCTAACGTCTCGCTCTGCCCAACATCTGCAAACACGATTGCGCTCTCTGCAGCATCATGCCTAAAGGTTGACATTAAACCGAACGCTGTGTCGATATTGCTTCCAGGCCGACCCTCCTGATCGCGTGCGTAAAGTGCTCGCAAGCACAAAATAAATCTGGGAACGAGGGTCACCGGTGATACAGTTACCGCCACGTTCATCGATAGCGACACTCCCCCTACCGAAACGACTTGTGCCCAAGAAAGTACATTCATCAGTGCATATGCCAGGATCCTATTCACAATAATTTGCCATTAGCTCAGTTGCATGGAAGAAAGGGCGAAATGTAGACGTACACAATGAAATAGATTGTGCCTTCCCAAACGAGAAGACTCATATAGCGGTTCAAGCGGAGGTGTTTTATCACTTGATGCGTACGACGTGCCTCCCTGATGAATTTTATAACGACTAATATGCACATGAGTGCGCCGAACGTGATCTCGACAGTATTCATAGTGACCTCGGGCCAAATTGAGGGAGGAATTTGAACCCTGCAAAATGAATAGTCAAGCACATGAGCAGTAGACGCTATGTAAACGGAAGAATGTCAAATAAGCATGGTGAGCCATGTTTCACGTACCCAAGCGTTCGTGTTGGATGCTGAACATAATGCAAAAGATGAGATAGGTAGTGACCTGGATGGCACACAGTGTGAGGAGAATGACAAGGATAAGCCTTGATCGTCTGTACAATGCCCACACGCGATGGATCATCGCCACTTCCAACCGCCATCAATACAATTCATTCCAATCAAAGTAGAATCTCACAATCTGCGGCACTAACAAAAGTGCAGGCAGCCCAATAGGCAGTGGATTGGAGTATCCCGCCTTTGTAGTGTGCCTCAGCAGGAGGGTCATGGAAGTAGTTGGATAAATGGACTTACAACTATAATGTGTTCGATGATTGCGCGCAGTTGTTGTCAGTGATCAATCCACAATGAAGTGCAAACACATACGTCTGCAAGCAGTTTCAATCGCTATTGATCATTCATTACGTACAAACACACCTTTGCAGAAACAGGCAGGACAGGGCTTCCCACTTCGATCAGATTGGTTAGCCCGACAAAATCTGATTCCAAAGGTTTGACGCACAAAGGGCGCTCATTCTAACAAAATGATGAGGGATGAACCAATATGTACTACAGCGGGGGGAGACATACACGGTAGTATACAATCCAGAATAACGCGCCTAGAAATCAGTAATTAGCATGAGATCGTCACAGGAGGTGAATCAAATACACACAAGAACGAATAGTGTAGACACGCGTGTCCATGGTTTGTTCTTTGTCCATATCAGAATGTATAATAAGCACAACAAATGTGTCTGCTGACCCAAACATATTCGAACTACAAAAGATCATTGTGCAAGCAGGTTACTACCTGGATACTACAACAAACGAATACATACCTCATCTGAAAATGTGAGGACTGACAGTATTGGGGTTCGTCAAACGTAGAGTCATGTATAAGGATGTATTTACTTACTGTAGTCATATCCGACGGCAACGAGGGTTACAACTAGGGAGAGTGGTGAGATCAGTGCTAAAAAGTGTTAACTTGGACGTACATGTCGCGTAGTTGTTCAGCTGAACGTTTGTTACGGTTTGCTGCAGACTGGATGTCATGAAGTCCAAGCTGGAGCAGAGTGATTTGAACGGTCGGACATTGTGGAAAAATAGACCACGCAGAAAAGGATGAGCGTGTTTCGCCGACGGGCATCCGAAAGACCCGCATACATGTCAACTCAATGCAGGTGGGAATTAAGAACTTTCTGAGACCCGGGCTTCAAATCTCCGAGTCAGAGTCTAGTGATTTGAGTTCGTATTCCGAGTCGCTCCGGTCTACGTCTTAAGTCCACCGATGCGTGATTTTCACTGGCATCACTGCAACTCCCGATTCCGACTGAGTGTCACAAAAAACAGAAGTGATGTTGAACGCGCTGATGCCGTATTTACCAGTGGTTAGGTAGATAAATTTAGAGCCACTTACATTAACATAATTTGATTCGGTGGAAGCACCAGTGATGTCGGTGATGAACCACGATGATACCCGGAAAGGCAGGAAGTTCCAGAGAAATCCCACCACATTGTTGGAGGCGAGCCCAGGATTGTCGTGCATGTTAGTGATGCCAACGCAGTGACGGAGGATACACAGGCATTTTCAAATACCGCCAAAACATGAGCACTTGAGCCGCGAGCGTCGTCACCAAAAGCAGGAACTTGAAGGTGCGAGCGAGTCGGGCGAAACAGTTGCCATTTCAATCTTTCGGAGTCCAGGCATGGCACAGATCGTTAATACCAAAGCTGGAGTATCTTATTTGATCTCTTTGCGTTAGTACTTGCTTGGCTTGCTCAAGCGCGCCAACCCACCTGCTGCGGAACCAATTTGATTAATGCTAGTTGGGCCAAACTCTGGCTTTGGCACAGCGCGCAGACAATAACACGGACAGCAAACAGTTCTAACCGCCCCCTCCTCGACCCTGCATGCAACAGCCAGCTTGCCACACGGTGAGCTTGGACATTCGAACGCCATAACGATCATCGACACCCACGACCCGAACCAATTTGGCACCCGAAGCATATTCTTGTGTCCACGTGCCCGCTCGAGAGCGTGGCTTCCGTTCAACGAGGTATCCCTGACAACTCTCCATGTCGCGTATTTGTCTCCTTGTCTACTCATGCTTTTCAAGTATATTGAGTCCTTTTGGTGGCCCCCGGGCTTCGCGTTCTCGAGTCACAGCCCGAATCTGAATCCACTTTCACTCAAACTTCACAAAACTCAAACTGCCTGCCTAAGATCTCACAAAACAATCCGTGGACCTACAATTTATGACCGAGATGTGTGCTGTGAAGGAAGTGAGCTATCGGGGTTGGCACTAACACAGGTACGATACATGCATGTTCAATAACACGGTAGTAACGCCCTTGGCCAATAATCAGCATGCTTCGCAGGCAAGACAGTTTCCTCAGAAAGCCAGCGTCTATACAAGGACGCCTTAATAGGATCACCACTCGTCCCTTCTGTCGTCCTCAACCACTATTCTGGTCCTTATGATATTCCTCATATTTCTTCTTGCCGCCGGTCTTCCGTGCTTGGGATCCTTGGTCGCCACATTGATTTGGGATCTGTCGAAATTCGTGGTTATCCGTACATTCCAAGGTTGATAGCGCCCGCCGCTGGATGCTGTTTCGTGAGTCTGTTTTAAACTTCACTCTGTCTTCTGTACAGCTTGTACCCATCTTAATTGTTCCCGTATCTCGACTAATATTGGGATGTTTTATACTTGTCAATCTTCGTTCTTTGCCATGCACTATGCACGAAATTGTTTTGTCAACGGTGGACCAGTACTTAATACTCATTGTAATCTATTTCACTGGCACGCACACACCTTCCCCACGTGTACATACTTACTGTATGCTGGAAGATTTTCAGCTCTACTAGTACACAACACCGTCGGCACGTATGCGTACTTGTAGAGTGCTGGGGAACGCATAAGAGTCATTGATTGTGGACGAACTTGAAGGGGGATCGGAATCTGATCTGGTTGGTTCCGGTAAACGCCCCACCTCGCAGGAAAGCAAAACGAGAATGTACATGAAAAATGATGGGATAAACTACAAATGAGGGAAGTAATCAGTCCATGGAACCGTTTTATATGCAGAGGATGGTAAAGAGCGAAGACTGGCAAGCATAACAGCGACCAATAGCAATCGATATATGAGACCACCCAGAACAGGCAAATTCTGTAGATGGAGTCGTACGGCAAGACGACGAATGAAGTTGATGGTGGAATCATCATTGGGTACAACGTCACTAAAATGCTCTCTTCTTATCTTTTCCATTATTTCCCCAGCCCGCTGAGAGACCTCTCCAGAAGGGAAAGCAGAAAGGAGGCTGACCACATAGAGGGGGATCGACAAAAGGAAAAGGACTGTGGAGAGGCCGAGCTCGATGAGAAGCCCAGTGAAAGGGGAAAGTGGCAACCCAATCAAAATGAGCGATGCCACACGCCATATAGTCTTCTCGGCGCTAGTCGGGAATTCGTAATTCCAAGCAATCGCGTGTAATGCCCCAAATATTGACCAGATAAGCAAACACACGATGGTAGCACGGAAACGTGCGTCAGTCTTTCCAGCAGGCATTACAAGGTCCACGATACTTCTATCCGTTGTGACCGTCAGATCATCCTGTCAAACATGTTGTGAGCACGGATTGTTATGACAAG
Organism: Pulveroboletus aff. annulatus; assembly: GCA_038094595.1. Lineage (NCBI taxonomy): Eukaryota > Fungi > Basidiomycota > Agaricomycetes > Boletales > Boletaceae > Pulveroboletus > Pulveroboletus aff. annulatus. Next base: position 47,135 of record JBBPTX010000027.1, on the reverse strand, counting down.
ATCAACATGAATTAGTACCCACTGCAAATGACAACTTTCTAGAGCCACCAGCACCCCACAGCGTCTCTTTCCTAGCAAAGTCGTGCGTATAAAAAATATAAGGTCGTCCAGGACAATATGGCTTTTTCCACCAACAGATTATTAGCGGGACTGTGAGCAGAACCATGCAAATAGTATCTAGCTCGACAAGTGTCACGGTAAGATTATTATGAATCCGAACGATGATTTGCACGGCGAACCAAAGCAGCTGAACGAAGAAGATCAATCTCCCAAGAACATTAGAGGTGCTCTTGTCCTTGATGATGGCCTCCGTGATAACTGGATTTGCAATATGACCCTCGTCGACAAGGGACAGGAATTCATTAATTTGGATCTCCCTGATACTCGTCCCGTCGTGAAGAGCAAAGCCACCAATCAGGATAAAATGGCTGTGCCACATCGTCCATCCCTTGTGACCGCGGTCTGAAGATGCATGATAATGCGAGGCAATTCGGTTAATAAAGAACGTACCATGAACAAGTTTCGTTATTTGATCAGCTTCCCACCATTCCTCGAATGCAGCCAGAAAAACGATCTCAGGAACGAAGAAGGCGATAATTGTTAGGAGCGACCGGTATAAGAAAACTTTGAACCACCCGTAACGATTTGGTGGGACGGAGGGATGGATCGCATTCCAGACGCACAGCAAGAGGGTTGCACCGCAGCTAACTAATATACTCCAGATGTTGCGGCATGTTGTGTCAGCGGACAGACACCCAGCAGCGGACGTGTTATCCGGAGAGGCTTCAACAAGCTGGAGCATGGCATAGAAAACTGGTGCTTCACGTGGAGCCTTATATACGGGACAGCCACTGAGCCAGGGATTACATGCTGTAATTCCTTTGACAGGTCCGGATCGAAATATATGGATGCTCTACATGGCGATAACGCGGAGATTTGGGACTAGTCTTGACGCCAAACAGTGATACAGGAAAACAAAATGTGCGTAGGCTAGCGGCGGCGCTTCCTCGTCTCGCGCCACCACTTCGCACGTCATGCGTCTCGCCCGCTCCTCGCCGCCTTCGTCACACCCACCCACCACACCCTCTCCATCCTGGGATCTTGAGCGCGTCAGCTGGCGGGATCTGGGCTCCCTGCGAGCATCAGCGGGACAGTAAGCGGTCTTGAGTCGGTAGCCGAGGTAGCCGATGGTCATGACTGGTCAAGGCCTCCACCGGCCCACTGATGAGGTGTTCCCACCCACCCACGCAGCTCATGCCTGGCCCCCACTGCCGTTCGGGGTTGAAAGCACTACGCGCTTTGCCCGCTCTCACTCTCCATCACCCATATTTCCGCGCCGCACACGCGCAGCGCAGTTCAAAGAGCGTTAATAATGCACGATACGGTTGAGAAGAGTACTGTGGCAAGGTGCGAGTGGGGTGTGGCGGTGTTGGCTTAATCAGCAGCGCTGGGGATGAAGCTATGGAAACGCAGCAAGGGAAAATCGATATACGAACAAATTACAGATGCTAAGATAATAATCAGTCCATGGAACCATTTCATGTGCAGAAGGTGGCAAAGAGAGAGGGCTTGCGAGCATGAGACCAGCCATAGACCCATAGTATATCAATCGCTTCAACAGAGTTTTATTGCGAACATCACGTGACGCCACTAGTCGGGAGGCTAGCATGAATCCCTCTGCGATACCTACGCCGCGGAAAACTCGAGTAGGAATGGCCAATGCATGGACCAGTAGGTGTGTTGCGACTTGCAAGGAACGCTCTAAACGAACAAGGTAAGAAGACTTTGGAGCATGAAGCTTTGAAGCGCGCCAGGTAGGCTGAGGTAGCACGGACAATAACAGACGCGCTCTGAGACTCGCCAAACCTTCTGCCTCGAGGTTTCTCCACCTGCTTCTGATAGCACACACTCCATGAACACTGGCGATTCTCGCATCCCTGATCCATTTGCGAACGTGAATGGCCTTGACGGCTTGTTCATTGCAGGCCTGTCTGAAGTGTTTGCAGGGGAATGGATCGACACAAACTGTTGCGAGGTTGTCATATACACGAGATGATAACTTGAAAGCCTGCCTTTCCTTCCGAACGGGTTGCTATACCCGTGGTCGGGTAGTTTCAGTTTTGCATACATAGCGCTGTTTAGAGCACTGTTGCTAACGTCCGCGAATGACAAAGAACCTCGTAAACAAAATATTTTGGCATCGTACGTCCGAGTCGATGACACCATCTTGCACTTTCTATTTGAGCATGTGACTGGGCGAGAAAACTCGGCGGTCTGTCACTATCCAGTCCTGGGTCGGATGTGAATGCACGCGAGTGGTAGTACAAACTCACGTCGTAAACGTCGAGATGGGCCATGGCGCCCCGCGCCTGCCGTCGACATGCCAATAGCAGAAGCGCCTTGATAGTGGCGTATTCTCGGAGGGTGTCCCGAGTGACAGCTGACTCTCGAAGTGACTGAACCACCTTCCGACTTTTCGTCTCAGTGCTACAACTTCACTATTCCGGTGATGCCTTTGTTGACACTACCGATCACAAACGATGGTTCTCATTGCTCAAATTGAATCACTAATCTCGTTTTTTGGCGTCCGAGCGGGAAAGTCCGGCCTGGCGAGAATCAGTGGAGCTCCCGGCGCCAAAACTTCTTTCTATCCCATAGTACCACTTGCTCAGCGAGCATGGTTGAGACGATGTCTTTCCTTAGCGTCTGCTTGCTCGGAGCAGCACTATACTTTGCTAAACGACTACTCGATTCGAAGCGCTCCCCTCCACATCCCCCTGGACCAACCGGATGGCCAGTGATCGGTAACTTGTTCCAGATATCTTCGAGGAACTGGGAGGATTTTACAGCCTTGGGAAAGAAGTACGGTGTGTAATTCCCATTGTTTTGGCGACACAACTCGTGCGTACATTTAATACTACTATCTCAGGGGAAATTACATCTTTAAAAATCATTGGAACTCACTATGTTATTCTCAATTCATCCGAGGCTATTTCAGAAATACTGGAGAAACAGAGCATCAAGTGTTCGGATAGACCTCGGCTGATTATGGCTTCCGAATTGGTTGGCTTGAGCAAAGGAATGCTCTTCATCAATTACAATGATCGGTTCCGGCAGTATCGTAAGCACTTCGCCCGCTCGTTCGGCAGCAAGAATAGCACTGCCGCATTCAACCCCATCGAAGAGCAAGAAACCCGTCGATTACTGTGCAATGTATTGCGGAAACCCGAGGACCTTGTGAAACACTTGCGCTCGTAAGAATCTAATCGCAATGTGATTCTTGCTTCTTATCAGTACTAGCACTGCTGGTACCATCATTCTTAAGGTGACCTACGGGTATACCGTTCAAGAGGGAAGTGACCCATTTGTCGAATCAGCGAATAAAGCCATGGCCATGATCTCAGCAGTGGCAGCTCCTGGAGCGTTCTTGGTGGATAATATCCCTGCCTGTATGGATATCTCTACACGTTCATTTTGTCAAGCGATTGACTCAGATAGTACGACACCTCCCCGAATGGTTTCCTGGTACCGGCTTTCTCCAGGACGCAAAAAGGTACCGCCAGCTTGTACTGGAGACTGTTCTGAAGCCTCACCAATATGTCGTAGAGCAAATGGTAGGCTAATTCATTTTATGTTAGTATGACCTGCCTCATGTTGTGCAAGTCGGCAGGAACAAAGGTTCTGTCCTTCACGTCCACGCTTTTAGAAGGAGGGGTGACTCCGGAGGAAGAAGATGTAATCATGTGGACATCTGTGGCCGTGTATCTTGGTGTGTCACACTTTGGGGAGTGTGCAGTTGGCTCGTATTGATGATATACCTTCGCAGGTGCATCAGATACGGTATGTGCCCTAAATATCATGAAAATAGCACCCCAGTTGACCTCGTCTATAGGTAGTCTCTGCCATCTACGCCTTCTTTCTCGCAATGGTCCTGTACCCCGAAGTTCAAGCTAGGGCGCAGGCAGAGCTTGATTCGGTAGTAGGCACTGAAAGATTGCCGGGTTTCAATGACCGTGATTCCCTTCCCTACATCAACGCAATATGCAAAGAGGTACTACGATGGCACACTATTACACCACTAGGTGCTGTTTCTGCATCCTTGGCGTCTTCCAAACTGCGCTTACGAATCCGAAAATGACAGCGATGCCACATGTCGCTTCAGAGGACATTCATTTCAAGGGGTTTCTCATCCCCAAAGGGACACATATCATCGGAAATGCGTGGTGGGTTATCACAAGGACCTTCTGTGTGATGGGTACATATGTCTCATGACTCGTGCACAGGGGGGTCCTGCACGACGAATCGACATATCCAGATCCAGGCGTATTTCGTCCTGAGCGATTTTTGGGCGACACACCACAGCCTGACCCCCGAAATGCCTGCTTTGGATTCGGAAGGAGGTGAGTGCACACTCTAGTTTTTCTGCATTTGTGGAGCGGACACATGCTAACTCTGCGGTATTTCTGCTAGGTTATGCCCAGGCGAGAAATCCCATGATGAATCATGCGTTTATCATTTATCATGATCCTCAGGTTATCACCTTGGAGAAGCAGCCTTATTCATTTCGGTTGCTATGTCTCTTGCTGTCCTCAAGATTTCAAAGGACGTCATCGATAGTGTCGAAGTTACCCCAGAATACGACGTCTTCCCAGGAAATATTCTGTAAGTGTATATTCCAAGAACTTCCTCCATAGACACCTGCCTGACAGTCGGTTCATTCACAGACATCTAAAACCATTTAAATACAAGATTACGGCTAGATCGGCACGAGCAGAAGCCTTGCTATATGGATGATTGATGACACGGAACTTCTATGACTCATCCATGTGCTGGATGGTGTGATGCACACATTTTCACGACCGTACTATGCTGTTGATGTAGAGTTTGTTTGTTTTGCAGACTACTGAATTCGCGTTTGTCATATGTACTGGATACGTGCGGCCAACTTCGATACAGATGTCCAACTGATGGTGAAGAGTGTCGAGTTGGCCCACTCGACAGGCCCTTCACCATATCCGACTTTTCGTGATGCAGTACCTGTCACCTTGTGTGTATGCGCCCGTGAAAGAATTAAGCCCGAAGTGCGGGAATGCAACTAGGCAAGATACAATGTCTACACGAATGACGAGCGAGAAACTACTACAAATGAAAGATAGGACTGGAATTGTTTCATGCGCAAATGGCAGAAATGAATTGCAAGGACATGGCAAGACCACCGCGCCACAATCGCATCAATGATGCTCCAAATCCCAGCCGTGAAGTCTGGGGAATTCGTGCGACGAGCCTCACAAGGTTTCAGCTCTCTCCGTTAGCTGTGATCGCTGAGTCATTCTATACGGCGCACGTCGGTGGGACCGCTGCAAGTAAAACAACGTAGATGCCTAGTACCATTATCAAGCGACGTTACATTGTCCCGTGACTTCTTTTGGTTAATATATTTGGATTCAAAGCTGTATGTGTAGAAGACATAAGAACGGCCAGAACATGGCTTGTCCTACCGACAGATATGCAGCGGGAGTGTAAGCAGAACCATGCAAACCTAGCCTGTGTGTCACAACTAAAGTGGAGCCAAATAACGACTTGAATAGCAAACCAAGACAGTTATGACCAACGAGGATCCCAAAGTAATGCAAGTGCTTTTATCCTTGATGTCGTCATCCGTAATCATGTATATTATTCACGTTGTCGACAAGGAAAAGGAATTCATCGATATCAACTTCCTTGATGCTTGTCCCATCGTAAAGAGCAAACCCACCAATCGACTCGTGGAGTGATTGCCCACCAGTCATGATCACAGTCTGAGGGTGTGTGATTACACCAAATAGTCTAATCGATAAAGGACACCGTGGGCGAGTTAGTCACCGCGACCATCACGCCTGAGGATTCATATATGACACCCCATGGCGTCCGCACCGTTACCTCCGAGATGGGAGCCGGGTATCACCGCAAGGCTCCACTATCAAAACTAAAAAGTACGGCAGCAGTTTGGTTTTGTAACTTAGGGCGCTTTTTGAATGGGCTTGCTAAATCAGAAGCTTCGGCGATGTCGTGACAGTCTAAGGTTTTGTACCAGTCCAGCCAAAGTCTACCTCGATAAATAGGGAGCGATGCCATGAAGGCGACGACTTCTCTCCCACCAATGCAAGTTCCAGGGAAGACTTAAAGAATCAGAAGAGATCATCTATTCCAGGATCAGGTGGAGCATTGCTGTATGTAATACGTCTCTCCAGATCTTATCCGGCTAACATGCATCACAGGCCGAGAAAAGTCGGGTTTCATGGCCAGCCAAAGTGGTCTAGCACTGATAGTGACTGATTGATTCGGGTTACCTGGAAACCACACAAGCAGCGGAAATAAACGGTCACTTGACTCAGGCTTTTACCTCACGACTTCCTAGCCCAGTGACTCGGAGCTAGTCTGACACATATGTACCAGGTGACCCACTCTACAACATTGCCGTGCGAATTAACTGCGTTCTTCACACCCGTACAGCCAGCAAGTAGATAATCATTAATCACAGTTCGATTTTTCGGCGATTGAGCGGGGTTACTCAGTCTCGGCTCCAAGTTCTTATATAGGACAGGCAGTCACAGGCTGCGAGCGCAACTTGGGCCCCCACAGATTCTAACACTGCTCATTCTCCATTCCCGAGCCAAAATATTCTCTCGCTCAACGAGCATGGCTGAGATAATATCTTTCTTCAATGTCTGCTTCTTCGCAGCAACATTATACTTTGCCAAACGACTACTCGGCTCAAGGCGCGCTGCTCCACGCCCTCCTGGGCCAACCGGATGGCCAGTGATCGGCAACCTGCTTCAGGTATCTTCCGAGAAGAACTGGGAAGATTTTACAGCTTTGGGGAAAAAGTATGGTAGGCGAGTCCTATTGGCTTGGTGATGTAGCTCATGTGTACATCTAATGCTATCTCAGGAGAAATCTCGTCGTTAAATGTCCTTGGAACGCATTACACTATTCTCAATTCGTTTGAGGCCATCTCAACGATACTGGAGAAACAGAGCGTCAAATGTTCTGATAGACCACGGACGATCATGGGCTCCGACTTGGTCGGCTTGAGCAAGGCAATGATCTTCAATGATTACAATGATCGATTCCGGCAGTATCGCAAGTACTTTGCCCGCTTGTTCGGCAGCAAGAGTAGCACTGCAGCATTTAACCCCATCGAAGAGCAAGAGACCCGTCGATTCTTGCGCAATGTGCTGCAGAAGCCCGAGGGCCTTGTGAAACACATACGCTCGTAAGCCGAATTTGACTGCAGCGGTTCACTTTTCATTAGAGCCGATTATCACCAGCACCGCTGGTTCCGTCAGTCTCAAAGTGGCCTATGGGTATACTGCTCGGGAGGGGAGTGATCCATTCATTGAATTGGCAGACAAAGCCATGGCCATAATTTCAGCCGTAGCAGCTCCGGGAGCATTCCTGGTGGATACTATCCCTGCCTGTAGGAAAACATCTATGCAGCCATTTTCTCTTGTACACACGCTCATGTGATTGACAGTACGATACCTTCCGGAGTGGTTTCCTGGCATGGGGTTCCTCCAGAACGCAAAAAAGTACCACCAGCTTATAATAGAGTCTGTTATAAAGCCCCACCAGTATGTCGTGGAGCAAATGGTAGGATATTTATTTTCATGCTAGTATGGCCTATCTCATGTCATCCGAGGCGGCGGGGACAAAGACCCCGTCTTTTTCGGCCGCACTCCTTGAAGGAGGGGTGACTCCGGAGGCAGAAGATATAATCATGTGGACAACATGGGCCGTGTATCTCGGTGTGTTTCACACTCTCAGTAGCCGAGTTTCATTGATGATATCTTTTCGCAGGTGCAACAGATACGGTACGCGCTTCATTTATGAAATTAATGCACTCATTGACCACATCTATAGGTGGTCTCCGCCATCTACTCCTTCTTTCTCGCAATGGTGCTATACCCTGACGTTCAAGCCAAAGCTCAGGCAGAGCTTGACTCAGTGGTAGGAAACCAGAGATTGCCCTGTTTCGGTGACCAAGATTCCCTTCCTTATATCAACGCCCTCTGCAAAGAGGTCCTTCGATGGCATACTGTGACACCACTAGGTACAGTTTCTCGTCCTCGATATTTAAGCTACGCTCATCAAGTCAAAATCGATAGCGGTACCACATGTCGCTTCGGAGGACATTTATTTCAAGGGGTTCCTTATCCCTAAAGGGACATACATCATCGGAAACACGTGGTGCGTTGTGACATTGACCTCTTCTTTGGAGTCAGCATCACGAGTATATCACGCGCAGGGCAGTCCTGCACGACGAGGCCACATATCCGGATCCAGGCATATTTCGTCCCGAGCGATTCCTTGGCAATGTGCCCCAGCCTAATCCCCAGAACGTCTGCTTCGGGTTCGGAAGGAGGTGAGCGTACTCTCTTGTTTACTATGACTTTGGAGCTGACACTTGCTTAACCTTGCTGTGCTTGCACTAGGATATGCCCAGGTGAGAAGCCTTTAGATTCCGTGATGAATCGTATATTGATTATCATTTGTCATCCTCAGGTTATCATCTCGCGGAAGCAGCATTGTTCATCTCTGTTGCCATGTCTCTCGCCGTACTCAAAATTTCAAAGGATGTCGTCAACGGTGTCGAAGTCACACCAGAATACGATGTCTCCTCAGGAACCATTGCGTGAGTGTATATATATTCCCCCTTCTATGAACACATGGTGACGAATGATGTTCGGCTTAATTCCAGCCACCCGAAACCATTCAAGTACCAGATTACTGCTAGGTCTGCACGAGCGGAGGCCTTGTTGCACGATTGATCCGGCATCTAGCTTACGCACTTTTCCGGGCTGGATAACACCCTGGCACGCGTTTTGCACGATCACACTGTCGCGGTAACCTTGAGCGTTTGTTCGTACAGATTAGCATATAATTCACATTCGTCTGGACACCTCGGAATGAAGTTACTGCCGCTGGCAATTGTGCAATCAAATTTTCTACTTACTACTTTCTGCGATGTTCTTGACTACATACGTATCCCAGTTCGACGTGCTAGTAGTAACTCTTCCCAGTAAATGAGGTACTAGACAACGATCCACGAATCTCTAAGTATCCTCTAAATGCCGTTACAGCGTCAGCAAGCAGTACCCTCAACAATTTTTGATCACGTTCGTCCAAATTTCTATCCTGCTTGTCCATCCGTAAGTGTCGAAATGACTCGTCTTCATCCTGCAGTTGGTTGATTACCTTGTCTTGCTAACGTTTCCAGACTACGGTATCGTTGGGAAGAATGGCCGTAAGAATTCGGTGGTACAAGGTGGTGGTAGCCAAGTCATGAGCACCATGAAAAAGCAAAAGACAAATGAACACCGCCATCGCCGACCTAGTTCCAATAGAGACTTTCTGTGTTTTGGACTGTCCCAGTTTATCGAACAGTAGTTCTACTTGGAGTCTCTCCTTCTTGAACGAGGCAAGACGATAACTATACGTCCAAGACACGCATAGGGATATGATGAACATGATCTGGCCAAATAGTGCTCCTTGGGGAATGAGGATAAGCTGGACCACACATTCGACGAGGTAAAACGCCGCGCAGAGACGAATCCCATTCTGCCAATGCCTGTCACCTCCTAATTCGAATTTTCCCTTGGTGATCACGTTCATTGCGTATTCAGTTCCTCGAACGACGACGATCGTATCTCCGTCTGCAGATATCGCTATGCCGTGCCCTGGAGGTGTTTCAAGTCCCAAAGCTAGCTTCTGGGCTCAAAGTATCAATCGCCCAGATCCAATCACCATGCTGGAGAAACCACCAGTGAAGATCCCGAGAAGAATGACTGAAAACATGTACTAATCGGACACGAAGCCGCACAAGAGGCAAGTAACGACACTGGTGGTTATTGGGATGAAGGTAAGGAGGGTATAAGTGATGTGTAGCAGCGGGAAGGGTCGGTCCAAGTCGATCATCTCGGGATCAACTTCGAGGAGAGTAACAGTCACGGGTTTCGTATGTCTCCCATGAATCTCGTATTTCCGGGAGTCCAATTCGTTGGTTCTCTCGAACATCAGATATCCCAAATGGCCCGTCTGCACCGTTGTCTCCGAGAAAGCAGGGACGAATTGCGGCCCTATCTTATTGTCAAGACCGAAAAGTGCGGCAGGGGATTGGTTCTTGTAAGGGCGCGTTTTGAAAGAGCTAGCAAAGTCAGCGAGATGTCGGGCGATGTCGAGACTACCTGGGGTGTTGTACCAGCCTAGCCAACGTCTGCCTCGATACAGAGGAATCATTGCCATGATGGAGATGACCTCCTGACCACCTATCAGTCCAATGAATTCTAGGGCATTGAGCGCAAACTTGGAGTCAGAGAGAGGACCATCAAAGAGGGGCATTGCTGCGTGGTATGTCAAGGTTGGTTCTTTGCTTGAGCTATATAGATATGAGTTGGCAGTACGGTTTCCGACCGAGAACAGGATTCCCTCGCGACCGGCCATTCATGAGTCCCGTAGACGGTGATTGGCTGCATCGAGACTAGTACATGAGCGCTGCGTCTGTGTTACAGTGACAGTAATCCTGAAAGAGAACTTGCTGTAGTCAACATATACAACGCTGCGAGAGAATAAATGATTGATCGTGGGCTAACCCTCTTCCAGTGTCGGTGCCAGGGAACTCTGGCCGCGGCCGTCGCGGCTGCCACTGAGCTCGTTTAGTGGCGGTGCTACACTTAAACTTGAAGTCAACTACTAACTAGTGGTACTACCCGGTCGAACCACTGATCTACAGCGTATATTATGCCACCCCGAATCATGGTGGTAGAGATACAAATACAATCCATACACCCCAATCGATCCGACTGACGGAGTCTCGCAATGATCACCTTCAAACGATCACTCGAACCAGCCCCTCCAGGCTCGATCACGAAAAATCCTGTCCCACGACTGTTCGGGTACCTCGCCCTCCAGAAACTCGAGGTAATGAATGAGAACAGAGAGTACATCTACCGCTCGATGGGTAGGCGCAACGATCAAAGCATTAACTTCAAGTTCTCCCTCTATGACCGGCTCGGCTAATTCTTGGGACCAGCCACCGAGTCCATGGTCGTCTGCAAGAGTGACTGCTTGTTCATCGGAATTTTGTTCCCCATCTTGGTCATTCCGTACGTGGTAGGTGTCTGAACTGCGCCATTCACCCACTCTGCGTTGTTCTTCTGGCCACCACACTGTGTTCCCGTAGGGCAACGCCAGCGACAAGAAGTCACTAGCCGCGTGCAGTTCTTCGGGGCCCACCGCTGCTTCCGTTGCACCTAAACGGAGTAACCTTCTCGGGCAATATAAATATAAACGCCGTACGCCAGCGGTCCGCGGCGCCTCCTCTTTCCGCCAGTCGTGAGGCACGCTCGGCGCGTTCCAGGCCGGTTTCCTGTAATTGAGGTGCACAATGTGGGTAAAGGGCCTGTTTTCCCGCGTGCGCAGCGCAGCAATCTTTGCCTCGCTGCTAGCCAGAGCGACGTGGAGCCCGGGGATAACTTCCGCGAGGTGAGTGTTCCAGGCCAGGGCATATAAGCGTCTCCGCGGGAGAGGTTGGTCGTTTGTCTCGGGTTCCTTTTCGAATTCAAGGACGACGTCACAACCGCAATTCGAAAAGCTATTCCATTCTCGATACGAAGTTGATTCGACATCAAGGGGGGGTAACGACGGTTTTGGACGCCTGGCGCGGCCCATGAGGATCCGGTCCTAATGGAAAAGGCGTTGAAAATCACGGAATGCGCGGGTTGCACTAAGAAGTAAAGAGGATGCAGAGGAGAGCTGGCAGCTTTATATCCTAGTTGGCACGTGCAAGACAACAATAGCAGGGAATGTTATCGGCAAGGACAATGCATTACCCCCATTGTACTTGTGGAATGGTTTGCCGAAAAGTCCGCAAACAGGCTGAACGTCGAATTCCTGCATTATGCGAGATGGGCCAAGCGTTTGTTGGGGTCATGACAACTTCAAAGTCTGATAATAGCTAGAATACACACTTCATCCCGAAGCTTTCCTTATGTTCACTCACCCAGCTGGATGACCTAAACTTTTTCTCTGCAATGTCATCGTGGTAAACGGTTCGTAAGCTCGAAGTCGATTCAGGTCGATTCAACTGATACTTCAACTTGAATAACGTTCGTAAAGTGATTGTGGCAGCTGGGGTATACTAGAATGCGACTCTTCCGGCTGACCATGCGCCGCAACCGTTTGGACCTGTCTCGATCTGAAACTGCCGCGTGCATTGTCCACATCGGACTTCAGGGTGGAGCTTCAAGCCTTCAAGTGGACCCATCTGACCCAAGTATTTCTTACTAATCAGCACCGTGATTACGCTGGTGGGGCCTGGAACTCACAAGTACAGTAGCGATCCTAGCGGATCAATCCATGCGGCCCCCATTGTCAACGTGCATGCAGTAGCAGGAACCACCAGGAACATCTTTGGCAGGAGCGCCCATGATCTTGATCATGATAATGACGACGCAGATATCTGAGGCACTGTTGGAGCCGTGCTTTTTCTTCAGAGCGATAAACTCGGAGATGAGTCAGGTCACGCTGCCGAATGGAATAGACAATAGTGTCAATGATGGTGTCCCTAAACACGTTCGTAAAATTTTGTGAGGGTTGAAACAATTCTTTCCCAGTGAATCCTCGCATCATGCGTCGATACTCCACATCGATGACACTGAGGAATTTGAAACACTGAAAAAAGAAGAGGAAGAGGAAGAAGAGAAGGACACACTGCATAGGTTGGTCATATGGTTGTTGTTGAGATTGAACGTGAAGCCACAGACTCCACACCTTGATCCTGTTTCACGTGCTAGCCCTAGATCTCGACGAGTCACTCCAAATGGCCACGTTGCACGTTGCACGCTGTGACTGCTGATGCGCAACACTTTTTTTAGCAAGTAAAATCATCCGCCGTACCAACGCGTCATTCAAGTGGTAACAGACACCCCACAAACTTGATATGGTCATCATGGTCACGGTCCTGGAATCCCACTCGGATCTTCGTACCTCTCAGCAACGTTCAGATAAACTTTTCGTCCAACAAAGATCTGAGCAGATAGTGGCGTCACTGGCAGGATTAATCAGCGGATGCAGTACGTCACGCCCATCTGGCGCAGTGGCATCAACTAGTCATGGCGAGCCGCACTATTAGTACGGACACGTAGTACAACACCTACCAATTGTAACACTGTGAAACACTCTTTGCCCAGACGACAACCCCCACCCTGCTGCGGGTGCCACTCCAAATATGACGCAGCTCTTCCATCGGCAAACTTTCTTTTCGTTGCATCGCCCCCCCCCCCTTGCATCATTCATCAGAAATGTTGAACCTGGTGTGTCGCGTATTTTTAAAAAGTGGCTGGATTGCATAACATGGCAACGCCTCGTGCTCGAGGGACATCGTGATGTTGCTGACCAAGTAGCAAGTCCAACCGGAACACCACCAAATATAGTATATGGGATGGTATGTCTTCCGTCACCCCCCCTCTCCTCCTCCGGCCGGCCGGCCTTCCGCGTCATTGACAATAGAGCGTTCATTACAGCGGTATTGATGGGGAAAGAGTGAACCTGGACGACGTAAGATCAATACCATCATGATTCTGGGAAACCCGCGAGATATATACTTGCTGTCATATTTGTCAGGTACGCGGAGATGACTTTGGATTCGGTCCGAACATCGGTCGATGTTGGGTCGAATATGAACGTCGGTCTTGTCATATCGAGCGTATTGGTCGTAGATCGGATGTGTTGGGGATGATTTGGCAAGTATATTTTTCCAGTCGTTCCGACGGGATCGAAGGAGAAACTTGGAAGCTTGTTTCATGGAGGGAATTCGGGGGGCTGGTGCTACTGCATGAGAGTGGGCGCACCATCTAAGGCGTGGTGAAATTGCCAGTGGTCTCCGATGGGCCGACCAGCAAGGTGACGGATCATGACGCGTCGACCCGTTGACACCAAGCTCCGAGTCTGACATTTTGAATTGCCAATGACACAGCTACAGAAGTACCCATCCAGTCACTGGCAATGAACAATGAGCACCGGCACACATACCATGAATGGCGCCTTGCCTTATGGGGACTCCGAGTCGGGAACCTCGTGCGAACGATTTGAACACTAGTGGCCTGAAAAATGCCAAGTGCGCACGGACGACTGGAGTTATTGTAATATTAGCCTGTACACCCATTGATCATCATCATCAACTTTTCCCATGCATGCTAAACGCGACCCTTGGACTCAAATGGCTCACCAAAGAGGCGGTGACTGAGCAGCTGGCCCACGACAGGAGCAACCCGTTCGCTGTTCACTTTTGGCCGCAGGTAAAAGTGCCACAGGGGCAGTACAACAACTGGCACGACTGGCAGTTACACTCTCAGGCTGTAAACGAGATTCAAGATAGTACAAGCCTGAGATTGCCGACACTGCTGCACACTATCAGTCATCCATTCAAAGATTAATTACCCCGCGGAGTGAAAAAGACTCCTTCTGATTGACGTCGCGAGTATCCCGTCCTGACGCAAACATGGGTCAGGTTCAACATGAGGTTGTAAATGGTAATTTTGCTGTACATCATGGCATCACGCATCACGCGCCGAATGCGTGGCGCGCACCCAGCCTTGATCATGTGCTTTCGATACCCGATACCCGATCAAATATATGCCCGATGAAATCGCACCGATCTATGCACGGAGGGTACCGCACTCAGGCGCACTGGCACTTGTGTGGGCGCGCACACGTTCGCTAATCAATTAAAATAAGATACTTAGCAATCAGGCTGGGCTGTTGCACAAGATCTGAGAGGAGCCACGTGGGTTTGTTTTTTCCATGGTCATAACACGGTGCACGATTCATGTGGGGGGTGGCATTGATGAACTTGGCTATAGGTATGATTGATGGCGTTTGTAGCAGTGTTCGATGTGTAATCCGAGCAGAGTAACTTAGAATTCGCACGCGCAGAAATCGCCATGGCAAAGTAAGTTCTTGGGTCAGGATATTCGATGAGCTCGTCAACAGGCAAACCAGACGCAGATCCACGGCAACATTATGTTCGCGAACGGGCCGGACCTTCCGCTTTCGAGTGAAATCCTAATAAGTTGTACCGGGTTTTGACAACAGGCTGTGTGTAACGTTTCGAAAGCCATCCATCATTTTTTAACAAAAATGGTTCTGGATGTACTCGGAGAGATTGTAGCGCCAAATTCGATGAAGCCATCGCTTTAACCGCCTAACTGATCGATCATTCGTCCAAGATTACAGTGCATGGATGGTTGAGAACGATGCAGCGCCGGGAGATATTCGGTATCCGACCGGAAGCTCGACAGACTTGACCGAAACGAGGAAGCTTGGCGCGAATGACTAACCTCAGGACAACTTTTGCGGGACCGAACATGCGTGTGAAGAAACAGAAAAAGAGGGAATAGGATCCCTGAAATGTCATGGTGATGTGGGGATGTTGTGATCAGAAATGTTCACAACCTAGCAGGGTCAAGACCTGAAGAGCAACTTTGCTGTGGCACAGTGCCTTGCGCCATCCACTCGGAACAAAGAAATCCCGACAGGCTGCAGGGCTGAACCAAATACAGCGATCATCCGTAATGATTTCAAGCCAAGTACTGGCTTATGCCATCCGAATTACCAACGTCGAGCTGGAGTGTTAATAGACATCGAATTCAACGGTGAGGCCAGGTCGAGGTGCCTGGACATACATTGCCATACCACTTACGCGTTGGGCATCTGCAAATCAAGGGCAATATGAAATATTTTCGCTAATCTGAGTCACGTACGCTTCGTGTGCGACCTAGAGCATTTCCGTTCACACCTAATGTCTGCCACGTTTTTTTAAGTGAGGTCACCGTCGAAAATCATCTGTCGGTGGATATGAAAATTCTGCACACGACCAGGTTACGAATGCACTTTTTGTGCGGTCTTGCAATTGACAGCGGGGGAACACCTCGTATTGATGGGAGTAAGACTGTCGTTTCCTTCGGTGACTGAAAATTCCACCGGAGAGGCAGTGTTCAAACAAATGCAGCGAGTCTAGCATTTGATCGCCTTGGATTACGAGAGAGGTCGTTGCTTGAAAGAGCAAACAGATGAAGTATGACAAAAACTCCGACAATGGGCGAGGACCAAAACGAATACGGAAAACATTTTCCGGGGTCTTTGGAAACACCTCGGGCTGTACACATGCTTGACTCGCCAGGCAGTTTCCCTTGGTGATCCGATCCACCAACGGAGGAGCCGTAAGTGTTGACATGCGCTTCGGCTACTGAGTGTAGATTGGCTGCCATGGATGACGTACCCCAAGACTCATACACCAAGTGATGGCTGAACGGGTGCCAATGTTAATTTACTGCGAGTAGGGTGCAGGCATCACTGTAATGGCACATTTTCCAATGGAACAATCATATCCACTGGCCAAGTTCCAGACATGAGAGAATGAAAAAATAGACCGGGGAAGCCACAACACTTACGTTGATACGTATTGGGACCTGATGCGGTCGTCGGACTCGACGGCATTGGTGGGGAACTTGCGTGCACCAACAGTACTCCGCGCATGCAAATCGTGGGTTTCGAATGGGGGGGTGCAATGGCCAGAAATGTGAATTTGTACGTGCCTAACGGCGGCGCAGACAAGATATGTCCTAGTAGGTTTCGCTCGTGCCACTGTTAAAACCTTGTCCATCACCGCCCAGCGCCTGGCACAAGTCCGAGGCTCTGAGACAATACTACCAAATATCGTCAGCTTCTTGGCATTGAATTGAAGACGTACCTCGAACCGACGGAGCACAGGAATCGGAGTGAGGATGTCCAGGTGGCCGGTGCCACCCAACGATAATGCGATGGAAAATGTGCAAGGTAGCCATGCTGGATCCAGTCCAAGTCGTTCTTGGTGAACGGACAGCCTAACTCAAAGGCATGGCCCTTCCCGGTGTGGAGGGCGCGGTAGAAGCCGGACCGCTGAGGGACGGCTCATGTGGGTGAGACGGCAAAGCGAGGCCGGCGTGAGAGCGGTGTTACGATCGAAAATGAAACTCAAACAGACCGCTGTTAGAGTGACCCCGACGGGATTGTTTAGCGTGGGGGGTCGCGATAACCCTAGTAGTGATATCACTACATAACCTCAGTTTGGCTTCAAAGATCTTACCCACACGTATTTCAACGCCTCTCTCATGTTCCCTTAACTTATTTCGGGTCCTCCCACTTCATGCCTAGCCTGGCCACACCAGCACACCCTCGTCGCTGTTAACTCCCAGGTCGGTCCCCATTGCACCCCACCAGCCCCGTCTGACCGTCCAGGTTCGCTCCAAATCGTGTATATTTAGTTCCGTTCCAATAATGGCCAGTAAATCACCCGTCACTCCGCCTCCTACCCTCCAACGAGGAAAGGCATGTCTTCGCTGCAGGTATGTTCGCCCTTTTCTCCCGCCTGGCACGCTCAAACACGCTCTGACCAGAAAACGGAAAATGGTCCGTGCGCTGTGTCACACTTGTATCCTCGCTCACCTTTTTGCAGAGATGCGACGGCGTCAAGCCCGCTTGCCAGCAATGTGCTCGCGCAAAGAAACCCGAATGCTGCCAGTACGATGATGGGAAGGGCAAGACGCGAACCCAGCTGTTGCGCGAAAATATCGAACGTCTAGAACAGCGCATAAGAGAACTCGAGGACCCAGAGTACACCTCGCCTTCCGTCACCCTCCATGATCCCCATATCCACCGCCGCTCAGAGAGCTCGTCTTCGTCGCTGGCCGGCTCGCCAGCCAGCACCGGCTTTTCTGCGCCCCATTCTCCTCTCCCCCCCTCCAGTGCGTCGTGAACCATCGTCCCGGCAGTAATGTTTAGCTAAATTGTCTCATAGCCTCTGGCTCCCCCCACCATCCTTGGATTCAAGGCATACCCTCCCCGTCCCCAACTCCTTTCAGCGATGCCTTCCACTTCGAACCGCAGCCAACGGTAGACTTGGCACACATGCTGTAAGCCTATCTTATCTCTATCCCCGTCCGTTCTCATACTTGCTTGCAGTGTCGACATCTTCGCATCACACCGCCATCAGTGCCTCGTTGGCCTCCACATGGACCGATTACGAGATTCTTTTTCGAGGCCCGCTCCCGAACAACATCATCCTTGCCTTACAAACGCCATCTTCCTCTGGGCATGTTACTTCTCGAGGCCAGGACCGCTCAGCGAGCACGAGTCCCACTACCTCAATCGGACGCTTGAGGCGCTCAGTGATGCCCTGCAGTACAACAATCGAATACTCGACGTTATCCAGGCCTCTTGTTTACTTTCCGTCTATTTCTTGTCAAACGGCAGGGCATTAGAAGGGAGCTACCATGCAGCCGCGGCAGCGTCATTGACCTTGCAGTGTGGTCTTCATGGGGCGATGATGAATCAATCAATGTTCGAATCCACTAGCGTAATGCCATCGTTGAAGCTCCAGCCAGCCAAAGATGCTATTGAACATGGCGAGAGAATACTGACGTTTTGGCAAGTCTTTGTTCTCGATCGATGTTGGTCCGTTGCCCTCCAGAAGCCCGCGACCAT
Organism: Pulveroboletus aff. annulatus; assembly: GCA_038094595.1. NCBI lineage: Eukaryota > Fungi > Basidiomycota > Agaricomycetes > Boletales > Boletaceae > Pulveroboletus > Pulveroboletus aff. annulatus. Next base: position 28,574 of record JBBPTX010000027.1, on the reverse strand, counting down.
ACCAGATGGTCCCGAAGGAGCCATGTCTATCGTCATGCCCTGGCCACAAAATATGGAAGATTACGAATCCGTAAGTCAATCTTGGATCGTCTTGTTGATGTCAATTACTGACCTCAATGGGCATCAGGGGCAAAACGATGATTTCCATTCCTTTTCGACCGTCCGGTCCTTCTTTGATGGTCAATTTTCGAACCTTGGAGGGGGCTTCTCGCCGATGGCCTTGAGAGTCAAGGCATCCGCCCTCTTCTACCACGCTCATCGCTTGGCATCGAACTGGGATCAGCGTAGGCAGCTCGTCCCTGCAGGCTACCTGCACTCCTCTGATGATTATGCAGCATTAACGCTTTCAAGTGCATTTATGGACGACTTCCAAACGCTAGAACACACGACAGCACGTTTTCTCTCAACGCTTATCCCCGTCCACCAATTGGACGCCACCATTTCCGATGACAAGCATACGTACCTCGCGATACACACGCTTGCCCACGTCGCGATGGTTCATTTGTATTATCCTTTTGGACACGAAGATCCCGTCGCATACGAAAAATGTCTTCGGGCGGCGCGGTGTTGCGTGTCGATTACCAAGCATATTGCCGAAGCAGAGTATGATTTCCTTGACCCGATCCTTGGTGTAAGTCTATCATTGCATCAGTCCGTGATGCCTATCTGATGATGCTGTTAGCCTTGTTGGACTACCGTGATGGACACGCTAATTCGCGAACTGAACGTGGTCGAGACCACTTGGCCCATTGTCAGTAGTGCCGAAGTTCGCAACGACATCAATACGCTGTTGTATGCCATGACCCGCCTAGGAACACGGTTCCCACTGCTTGGGTACGCTGTGGCCAAAGTACAAAAAAGGCTAGCCGGACTATAGTTGGTACAGCAAGTCCTATGTGGTAAAATGGCAATACCCCTGCGCAAGGATGGTCAGGATACCATATCAAACAACTTGCCGATTCTTCGTTCACCCATGTGGACAGTTCTTGAACCTTCTGCTTGAACCTTTTGTTCAGTGTTCCTGTTTTACTTTTTTTTTTTTTTTCACGTTCGTTACGACCTGCCACGTACTATTGGACGTTCCTTGGACACTGCCCGCGCGGACATCATTTGGACTCTGAGACGGACTGCTTAAGCATCACGGACACGGAGTTATTTTCGCACTACCACTGACGATCTGTTAATTGCTACGCTAGTCTACATTTTACATCGTGCCATATGTTTTCACCTCCTTGTGCTACTATCACCATTCCGCGATATCAACGGAACCGCGTTTGGACTCGCGCGCTCTTCTGACCACCTCTTACAGCGTAATCCAAAAAAAAACAAAGTGGACTCGATGTATGTAGAATCGTTGGACAATCAACCTATATAATATTTGTTGGCAACAGTATACTAGTTTTCCCCTCGCCGCTGCCTGAAATTCTTGAACGTTTGAACCCGACACAGCGGATATGCGCTCGCTTCACGTCGCAATCGCCGTTGGCTCATTCCGCACGGTGAGTTTTAGTCCATGCTTGGCTGTCTTCGAGGTGGCCTTGGCCCATTGATAACGGGTATTAGGTTACGTAACTGAGTGTAGTACAACTTGAATGGCTCTTGGCTCTGGGCGAATACCGTAATCTTGGGCTTGGCTTGTTGGCATCCACGTCCACCGCCAGGCAACTGAATCCCCGTTGACAACCACTGACTTGACATTGCTGGCAGGCTCGGTTACGTGGTGCACAACAGATTGCTGAAGTTCTTGACACAGTAACGACACATGTCCCATTCGGGCGAGTCCAGCGACTATCGTGGTAGCAGCTTCTCTGAGCCCGCCTCTTCCGTCTACAGTCATTCGCCTACCGCTGGTGCCCACAATCGCACTTCCCCGCTCGGTTCTGAGAACGTTATGACAGGAAACGGCGAGCCAAGCACACCTTGCGATCGTCGAATGCCGTCACGGGCAAGTTTAGAGACTGGATCGCCTGTTGGGCGTTCTCGTTACTCTCTACGTGGGCAGCGTAGTGTCTCTTGCTACGGTATCCGCGACCGTGCCTCGCCCTCCACCGCTACTAGTACAAATAACGGGCCGCCTGTGCCAGTCCCGGTTCCTTCTGTATCTGTGCGCCGCTCTACTATCACGACGCTTTCAACGTCCCACCCGCATACGCGCACGCAAACGCAGGGACACGCGCACGAACACGTGTGGTCGCTTTTTGGACAGCTGATGGAGAATGAGGGGCAGTTGGGGAGGGAGGAGGGGGGGTTGAAGGTTCCTCCCGGGCCAAGACGGACAGATTCGGATCGATTCGCACGTCGTTCGCATTCCAGTGGCCCTGGCTCGGGTTCTGCAGTCGCTGTTATACAGTCACCCGTCGAGGAGCTGCCGCACGATATTTTTGCTCCCTTTCCACGACCGAGGAGTGCGTCAGAGGTCTATGAAGAGGAACGGAGCGGGACAGACGCGGATGAGGAGTCGTCGCAGGACTCTGAGGAGGCAACGACGGACTCGGACATGGACGCTGCGACAACACGTGGCGCATACACGGCCGCCACACACCCATGGTGGACGCCACGCGTGCCAACGATACCACTGCTGTGGAAAAACATGCTCAAGTGCTCGGTGGCCTACTTTATTGGATCGCTCTTCACGTTTCATCCGTGGTTGTCCCGGTTCTTTGGAGACTGGTCTGGCGGTGACGGGCCGTACGCGTCTGCACACTTGATTGCGACAATGTAAACTGCGCCTTTTTTGCTCGTGTTTCATTGACTGGTGCTGATGTCACTTTTACTAGTGCTGTGTATTATAATCCTGCAAAGACGATTGGAGGCATGTTTGAAGCAGACTCGTTTTGTATGGTGGCATGGTTGTATTCCGCATGCATGAGCCTTAGTGGGTTGTCGTTGTTCTGGTGGCTGGATGTAAAACCGGGATTCGAATTCTTGGCGGACATTATACTGATCGTTTGGGTGGGGTTGATGATATGGGGGCTAACGTGGATGAAGGTGTGGATGGCAAAGCCGACGTTTAATTCAGGCACGTTGTCTTGTTCTCGAAAGGGAGGATGGCTGATGATCGATCTTTGGATAGCATGTTCGATGGCAGCGACGGTCATTTTCATCGTGTAAGCACCACAGTTTACATCGCAAATCTTGGCAGATCGTCTAACTATCTCCTAGCGTGGTGAGGGAAGGCACGTGGGAAACCCTTCTATCGGTATCATCTATTGTGCTCGTGGGCACCGGGATATCAAACTTGGTCTGCTTCTCGCTCTGGCCCCAGAGCGCGACCTATAACCTCCAAGCCGACATGACCAAGACGCTCAACTCCTTTTCGACATTGCTTGGCATGATCACTAGCATGTTTCTACTTGAGGAACCCATCCGAAAGCCGAGCCGTGAGAAGATGCAGCGCGCAGTGGAGAACCATCAGGCTTCGTTTACGAGCCTGAAGAAGAGCCTGTCCGAGGCACGGTCAGAGTGGTTTGGGGTCCTGAGCGAGGGGGAGAGAGTGATGTCGAAACAGGCATATGGGGATGCGGTGGATAGTTTGACGAGGCTAGCGCAGCATCTCAACGGGCTTCGAAGCGGGACGAGGTTGCAGTACGAACTCTCCAAGGCGCAGACGGATGGGAAACTCGTCCTGAGACGTGCGTCGGAGGATGTGTCACAGGGACAGAGGCCGGGGCAGGACTCGAGACCGGGGCCAAAGGGGAAAAGCAGGACCTTGTATTCGCTTGCGTCGCAGACGGAAGATCTTGAAGAAGCGCTATTGTGTGCGGCTGCAGAGATGTTTGGGGATCTGGTGGACGACGTAGGTCCGCCGTTGAAGGCACTATCGGTGAGCGCTCGTTCCCATCCTGGCCTCTGTTTGAAATGAAATTATAAATAACGCTTGAGAACACAGAATGCATGCATGTCTTGTCTGAAGCGATTACGAGAGGCGTTTGTGAATAGCCAGAATTCGGAGCAGTACCGGATGATGCAGCCTCAAGATTTTCACCAGATTATCGATGGAATCGAACGGGCGCTGATTACGTTCGAGAGTACCTCAAATCATGCTGTCTTGCGTCTGTACAGACGCAGCAACTTTGCCCCCACGGAAAAGTCGACGCAAGGGTGCGTGGAAGGAAACGCGTTGCTGGCGGAGAGCGAGCATGAACACATCTTCCTCGTATATTTGTGCGTGAAACTCATGGTCCGTTTGTGTCCGACCTGTTTACTGATCATCATGGCTGTACAGCTTTATTTTTACCCTACAGGAGTTTGCCGGGGAGTTGATGTCCCTCACGGACGCTATGCGTAGAATCTATGCCGTGGAGTTAGCCAGGTTTTCTAGACAAAACTGGTTCAAGCGTTATTTCATCAACGGACCCAAATCACTCCTTTCTTGCATCAGGACGTTCTCACGCCGAAGACGATCAGAAAAAGCGGGACGGGCTGGTTTACGTCGCATCTGTGAGTCCTGAAAGGTGTATTATGATGGTGTTTCGAATTGACAACGAGAGATGGACAGCCATGTACTTCGACGCCGACGAGCGCCATCACAAGGTGTCGTTTCCCAAAGTACGACCTCATGCACCGAATACGTTACAAACTCCGGACCGTTTGAACCTCACTATTGTGGAACGATTCCTCCGATCTCTCTGGGACCTTGGAGATTACCTCAAGGATCGCAACATCAATTACGCCTTCAAAGTGGGTATGTCCACTGCCTTGCTGGCCGCGCCTGCGTTCTTCGATAAAACCCGTCCGTTATTTACGGAATACCGGGGAGAATGGGCTCTCATATCTGTGAGTGTGATGTTGCGGGGTTTGGAGGTTCCAGAAACAAACTCAGATTACGTCTCGAAACAGTGCTTCGTAGTCATGTCCCCCACGATTGGAGCGGTACGTGTCCTTGCGCCACCTAGATCCGGATCGTGAAAGGTGATTGATACGATGATGCGACTCACACCCCTCTTCCAGACCAACTTTTTGGCTGTTCATCGTGCTCTCGGGACGCTGTGCGGTACATCCTTTCGGGTAACATGTCTACTTGACTGACGGAACAACACAGATTTGGCGCCATCGTCGCGGCCGGCGTATACACGTTATTCCCGGAAAATGGACTTGTGCTATCGATATTTGGATTCTTTTTCTCATTACCGTGTTTCTACTATATCGTTGCGAAGCCCGAGTACGCGACTACCGGCCGGTTTGTACTGCTGACGTATAATTTGACGTGTCTATATGCGTACGTGCCGGGTCTAGACTTGGCTTTTTGTTTACTGACCGATGGCGGTTGTTTGTGGCAGGTTCAACATACGGGAGGATAATGTACCCGTGCTGGACATCGCTTACCATCGATCGACCGCCGTCACTGTTGGTGTCATATGGGCGCTGATCGCGTCACGGCTTTGGTGGCCGTCAGAAGCTAGGCGGGAGCTGAGCAAGGCCCTTGGAGAGTGAGTGGTACTCGTCTATACATGGCACCTGCCTCGATTTGACATGTCAATAGGTTCTGTTTGAACATTGGCTGGCTGTACACGCGTTTGGTCGTAGCCAATTCAGGGTTAGTCGACTATTTCGACGAGAGCGAGCAGAACGGATCACCAGCCATCCCGGACGAGAACACTCCGTTGCTATCCAAATCGGCATGTGCACAGCTGAACAACTCCATCGAGGAGTTTATGGCGATGTGGGTGGTGACGTCGTCAGGCTGCACTATTCTGATATACTCTTTCCAAAAGGGAACTTCATCTCCAAATCAAGCTGATCGAGCTGCAGGGATTGCTGGCGCAAACGCAGCATGAGCCGCGTTTGAAGGGGCCATTTCCTATCATGCTCTATCGCTCGATATTGACGAGCCTGCAGACAATATTGGATAGGCTACATAGCATGCGGTGTGTGACGACACGGGAGGAATGGTACGTGATTCCGTTTCTGTGGCGTTTGGAACGCGTCATGCTGAGCGGAGCCATATGGCCTTTGTAGGTTTACCGTAAGTGTGGTTCGATCGCGCCAGCCATCGACAGCCCGTTTTTGATGATGTCATTTCATCTAGACTGTACGCAGGGACTTTATCCTGCCCGTCAACAAGGAGCGACGCGAGATGGTCGGCAATATCATTCTTTACTTTTCGACCTTGGCATCTGCGTTTCGATTGAAGGCGCCACTACCCCCATATCTACCACCTGCCGAAAAGGCCCGGGAGCGTTTGGTGAGTGCTGCATGTGGCGTGACATCACTCTGCTTTGCGAGCTAACACGCGGGGTGCGATGTCGCGCCATTCGTCGCACAGGTGGACGCAATCCGGAAACTAGACGTGGTCAAGAACAGGGACGTTCATGCGTCGAGACAGCTGCTGTTTTTCGCGTATGCGCTGACGATGAAGGGCGTGACACGCGAGCTCGAGTACTTGGGGCACACGCTACAGGATGCGTTTGGCGCGATTGGGCAGTCGGCAGAGGAGTTTGATGGGTTGTTCGAGGTGGATCGACCTGAGGGGACGAGCTTGTGGGTGTGAATGAGGACAATTTGTCGTATACATTGGGCGTTTGGATTGGGTTACACCGGAGTTTGGACAGCACTTTGGATGCTTGGGTTGCAACATTTGTATAGTTATCATCCCATCCCATACCAATAGCTCACGATTCAGATGCAAACGCTGGATTATTGATACCGTCCTTTTCGACTTGTGTAAACATTAAGTGGCTCGTGATTGATGTTATCGATAATGCAACAAGTTCAGGCGTGGCATGCGGTGGTAGTACGACGCACGTTTGAGATGGGTACAATTCAAATGTCTTCAGTCTAGACGACCTCGTGGCTTATCGTTGGCTTCTAAAGTGCCGAATCTCTTTTGTCCCCGAGCTGAGTTTGATCATCATGATTCATGACACGGCAGTGCCAATCGTATCAATCGTATCCATCGTCTCAACGCCCATTCGACCAGGCTCGAGTCTCCTGCCTGACTCCCCAACCGGTACCCGACGACAAGTTAAACCCTGGTACACGCGGTGATCCCGGACGGATCAAGTTACTGGCTGGTTCTATGACGAGATCATCGGGCCCAAACGTCTCGAGGAAGCTTCAGCCTCAGGCTACTAGAGTCCCTGCCGCAGTGTTCGAAGACCGAGATCGACACGAGTCAGCAGTTGAGCGCTGCGCACAGGGAGGCTCCATTCCGTTGACACTCACCAGCTTCGTCGACCCAGCATGCTCTCCGCAGGCCGGGAGACCCTAGGTTGAAACTTGATGCGCATAACACGAGGTTGTTCAGGCGGGACGGATCAACGAACTGTGCGATTTCTTCACAGCAGCCTACTAGGCTATCCCTGACTCGGAGTCATCGTCACGCCGACGAGCTTGCAAATCGGATTCTTATCGAGTTTAGCCGAGCTGCCGACAAGCCGCTTCATAGGGCCCACCGGCATATGCATTGTTCGCCCAGCTAGAATGGTTTAGAAAACCAAGCTAGATCGAAGTGGCCGATGAATGCCAGCACTGGCCAAGGTGGCACTAGGATCAGCATCTCCATTCAGCACGGGATATATCATCCACCGAGGCGCGTTGCAGCTTCCAGGAGATGAGATGAGATGCTCTTCTCCGGGTCGATTCAATTCATGTGACGAACGACAAGGGCTCGGAGTAGGCAGTGTCCACGCGTACGGAAATCATATGCACGTAGTCTTCGTTGACTGCGTGGTGGACTGCTAGTGGGTGGAGCCCTGTCGGTCAGGCCTTACTAACCCCACTGGGACTAGCATGGACGATGCCAGCGAATTGGGCTAGTCGTTGACCTTCGAGGATTCCATCACGTTTCGTGTTAGCGGTGTGCTTGGCTCTTATCAATCATATCATGATGATTCGACAGATCGCCGTGTCGGCGGTGTTGTGTCGGTGTGAACCTGGCGCCAAGAAGCGGCACGTTGAACGATTGAATATATAAAGTGAAGCACCTGCCAGTAGCTCTCCCGATCACAAGCATGGGCCGGCCTCATTGGAGATAACGTTTCGAGTGAGGAAGTGGGACGTGGTGCGGGTTCCGTCTTCTGGAAGCGCAAGCAGATTGCGCCCTAACCTTTATAAATATGGCGGAGTCGGACCGAGGGTGGAAAGGGTGGACGGTGGGGACTTTGCATAGGGTTTATATAACCTGACGGAGTTGCGGTGGGGTTCAAGCTGCTGCCCGCTGCGCGTCGTTCCCTCCCTTCAAGAACGCCCTTTTGTTGTAGCGTCGTCGAGCGTGCCACCGGCCAGAGGTCTTTTCTCTACTCCCTTCTTGGGCCCATACCGTAACTCGAGCCGCCCATTTCTACTTTCACCCTTCTTCAACTTCTGCTTCTCCCGTCTTCTCCGTTACGCCTTGTTCCATTTCGTTTTTTGTTTGCCGTCGCTCTCACGCTTGAAGACCCTCTACTAGAATGTCGACTCCAGACGAGCCAACAAGCCAGCCCGCCGCGTCTCCTCAAGTAGCCCCTTCAGAGCCACCTGCTGAAACACAGGAACAAAGTACCAGAGCGGAAGAGGTCGCCGTCGAGATCACGGGTTTGCATTAACCTTCTCTTTCTCCGACACAATCTCATATGAAGCCATATTCTTGAAACAGACATCAAAGCCAGCGGTCTTCCCGCCAAAGTGGGCTTGTTCAGTGGCATTTTCTATGTGAGGGTCAAGGGTGGAAAAGTCCCGCAGAGGACAAAGACAGCGAGGTATGCCAAAGCAGATGAATTCGTCGCGCGTTGGAACGACACCGTCAAATTGTACGTCTCTTCATGATCTGTGTTCAGTACCCTTTTTGACGCCCACAAACAGGTCCGGTCTGGGGTCGTCCAAAGTCGAGATCGAAGTGTATGCGCGACGGTTCTTCTTTAACTATAAGGTCATCAAAAAGACAGAAAGCAAAGAGAGTCTCGCTGACCTGCTTGACCACGCCGAAACACGTGGGTCTTGTCCTTTCCTCTCACCCATATTTTCTGTGAAGGTGCTGACTTGCTCGGGAACAACAGCCATCGAACTCGAGCTCCTAGAAGAGGGCCAGACGGCAGGAAAGCTTATATTCAAGATTAGCAAGAGCGTCAACGGAGGAGCCAAGGCAGACGCTCCGCCTGAGCCCACGCCTGCAGATGCTTCGGGCTCACTGCCTCCAGCATCCCCAGACAGCCCACAGCAGGCCGCCTGAGGGCGTTGCGGATGTGGACCTTGCCACATGGAATCACCCTACAATATCACTCATATCTTGGGATAATGATCATGGCCATTGCTTGTCGCGTATCACCTCGAGCTTGAGAAGGTGTCACCACTTGCGTGCCACTGGCTGGCTGGCGTTGATAACTCAACTTAACCTTGGGGTGTATGACGAGTCAACGGCTAGGATTCGTGGACTTCTTGCCTTTGTACCTGCAGCCCTACATATCAGATATACCATTCCCATTGTACATACCCTATGGCTCACTATGGTCGTAAATTGGCATGTATGCATGCATATGGAGGGACCAGTGCGAAGGACAGGATGACCGTTACCAATTTGTTGGTGATTTTTGTGACGTGTCCTCGTTGTGCAAATGAGCGTCAGCGTTAATTCAAACATGATGTCGACGTCGCACAAATTTTTCCCAAACAAGAAGCACGCGCTCGAATCTCAGTCGAGACTCCCGTACGCGTGACTTTCGTGATACGGTGATACCATGAAGATGAACAGAAGGAGAAACGGATCAAAATGTAACCTTGCAAACGCACGTTCGTAGAAGCTTGTGCCAACTCGAACCTTGATGGGAGATCGAAGACGCGCCCATTTGGCAAACCGAAGAAAAAAAAGGAAGATGGACGACGAAAGTTCTATTGGAACATGCCTTATGAAGGGATAGCGGTGATGACGGGTCAGGATGGGATTGTCTTGGTGGACTCGGGCAAGCTCGGTGACCGTGCAATGCGGATAAGAGTTGGCGACCCAGCCTCCACTCGATTCCTTGGCCCTACCTCATGTGAGATGTTCTGAGTATGGGCTAGTTAGCATTGGAGTCAGCCACACAATCCCACACTGACGGAAACCCACTGTTTTTGGTGCAGCGTCATGACTTCTGAGATAGGATGGTGTAAGTAACTACTCACATGAAAAAAAAGCGAATGGAGTGTACCACTGGCACTAGCAGTTAGTATCTCCTTCACAGCTGAGGACCTGAAGTGCAGCTGCCTAGCTAGTAACCTGGTAGTAGTTTGATCGGTGACTAGTGAATTAGTGATGCTAGCAGTACTAGCATTGTGGATTCGTTGACCATGGCTCGGATGTTTTAGTCATTTCGACTTGCTGTTACCAGTCTTTCGTGCGGAATTCCTCGCTAACGAGAAAAAACGAAGAGGTTCATCAAATCTAGGGTTTATTCTGGCCAAGTAAACTGTCTAGTACACCAAGTCACCAAAAACTATGCTAAGTAGTTAAGTTCAGTATAAGTCAAGAGAGCGACACAAGCTCAGATAACCAAGCTAGACAAGCAAAACGAGCTACGAAACAAGGGTTCGTCAACGAACAAAAACGAGCACGTGTCCGTAGGTGTCTAGATAGCGATACGCGGGTATTAACTTGTGGGTATATGCAATAAAATGTCAGTAATATGTAGAAGTGAAAGAGTGTTGACACATCAATTGTGAAGTCCGTCATGTTCGTCGCGTCAGACCATGAACGCTGCATCGGTCGATTCACCGGGGAGGGGCAAGGGAGTCGTCGGCATCACCGGGGTTTGCGTTTCTGGCGTCACTGAGCACGAATTAGCAGAAAGCGGGGTGACAGCGGTAAGAGGGGTCTGAGGGGTATCAGGAATGCTTGGATAAACCCCCAATGCACCCGCCTTCTCTACATCATTAGCCGTCGTCGCAGCAGCAGTGGCAGCAGTCGGGTCGCCAATACCCGCACGCGTACCCCAAGCAGTCTCGTGAAGGGTAACGAGGGCGTACAACTTCATGATCGCAAAGTAATAACCGAAGAGAATGAATGCGGGAACGTAGATGATGTGTTCTGGCTGGTGCCAGAGGTGAGGCAGAAGCTTTGCCGTACGGGTTGCCATAAGCCAGACTGCGTAGGAGGCGATGACATTCCTGACGAGGCACATGAATGTCGTGCGGCGCGACAAAAAAATCAAGAAGGGCTTACCACCACGGCAAGTGATAACCACCAAGGGCCACAGGGAATGTGGATTTCCAGACGACAGTAGCGACAAGACAGGGACCAGCAAGGAGAGTGAAGGGGTTAAAGAGCTTGTCGACCTGCATGACAAGGGTAACTCAGAAAATTAAAATGATGTACGAAAGACGGCAACATGCCATTGTATAAGCCACGTAAGGATGAGACGTCCAGACATGTCTTTCCATAAAGAGTGACCGCAAATCTGACCGCCATGTGTTCCGCGTCCACCGCAAGACCTGCTTCAAGAATCTCCAGTTCGGCTTCATCGTGCTGAGAAGCTCTGCCTCCTTGCAGCACTGCACGTACGTGCTCCACCCATGGCTCACCATCCACCGCGTCAAGAACTTGTCATCCCCAGAGTTGAGCTGATACTTGCCCAACCAAAAGTCGTGGGTAAAGCCGTGCAAAAATTCTGGGTCCTTGAGAATGATCGTTCTGTATGCTGCAGTCCGTCCTGACAGACACGGGATGCCACCATCGATGTGCGTCGACGACGAAATCTCAATATTCCGAATGGTGAGACGGAATGCCGCCAGGACCTCCCAGACCGTCATGCGCGTACCCACAGGCTGAACACGTTGCGAGGTACCCACCCCGCCGACCTTTTGATCCTCAAAGGGCGCAAGCATATAGGGCAACATCGTAGGTGGCCAAATCGCATCATCGTCTGCAAACACGATGATGTCCGTCGAGGTGTTCCGAATACCGTGTGCCATCTGCAAACGCTTGTTGGCAAAAGGCACGGTGAGTACGCGGATCCGCTGTGGGTCGACCTGGTTGGCAAGCTCCTGGAGGGGTCCCTTCATTTTCTCTTCTGTAATAATTAGAATTTCCTTTGGCTTCCCCACGAGCCAGCTGTGCGCAGCCTCCTTAAATTCTTCACCGGCGTCGATCGTGGGTACGATGATCGTGACATCCTCGGAAGCGACATAGGTTGGAGTTTCCGGTAGAGGAATAGGTCGGTAAGTGAAAGAGGCAAGGATACGTATCATGTACCAAAGGTACCGAAAGAATCTGGGGCGAGTACATGGTCACCTGGGCATGTACCTGGGGATAGCCATCCGGAAGACGTACCCTATGACACCGAATGGCACGACTAGTACGAACACGACCGTATTAATCAACGTGACGCGAACAGCGTTAGGGAACCGAACTCACAAATAGGAAAGGCATCAGAAGTGAGGTAGAGCATCGTAAGCTCCCACCGGCTCTAACGCTGAAACGAGTGGACTAGAGCGACAACAAAGTGACAGACTGAGGTGGTGGGCCGACCGCAAATTTTCACGAAAGAAATGAACCTACTAGTAGTACCTGGCTAGCGGGGTTTCAATTCTAACCCATGAGCTGGGTGAATGAACCTGAACGATAACGCTTAACCGGTGGCACTTACGGCTCTTTGCCAAGCTTTCGTGCATGTCCAAGTGATGAGTCCTGTGTATGCATTTGACTGTGAATCAGCTCGAGACTGCGACGTCCGATGCTATGGAAATGATCCAGTACAGACACTGTACGTCCAGCCGATTTGTCAAGTCCATTGGATTCGGCGGGGGTCGTAATTGCTACTTCTAACTTACCACATTATTTTGTGGCTGTGCAACCTGTCTCGCTAACTTAATGTACTTTTCACGTGACATGCATGCATTATTTCAACCGAATAGAATTATTGGAGTTGAATGGCAAAGAGAGGAGCTGGTAGCAACCTGGGACAAATGTTAAAAGGCGTATAATGCAGAGGATGTACCGTAGTGTCTGAAGATTGTTGAAAATAGACAACGTATGGCGTGGCAGATTCAGGCAGAATGCTGGTACGATGAAGGTATCTATTCGAATCCGTCGACGGGAACGTTCCACGTCCACCGTTCGTCTACGAAACCCTTGGCAGTGTCTTCCAGCATGATCTCATTCCGTTTCGATACATATACCTGATCGCAATGAAAAAATAATGAACTGGCTGGAGTAAGTCGACATGACAACGATGATTCATACCGTCTTATCGGTCACCTTCTGACGCAACGTTGCGATCGCTTCGGTGTCAATGGGAGATTCCAGCAGCTCAGATAAATCTTCTACAGCTTGCTCTAGGTCCCTGTCGGATCGATTCGTATCACACATGGGGCATCGAGAATCGAAACAGACATGCCTTTGATTATCCTCGAAAAGCTCCTTTTCATTGCACTTCTGTAGGTAGTATGCCATAGCATACGTCCATTTAAGTGTCATCCGGCATTTTTCAACTTCGTCCACAGCCTTCTTCATAAACTGGACTTCAATCCACGTCAAATCCGACGTCACCTGCATCTCTTCCATCTTCTTCTCAGTCTTATTGTATAGTTCAACGGAAAGTTTGGCAGACTGTTCGTGATTTGCCCATCGGTTGTAGTACTATGCGTCGTGTCAGGAATTGGTAAAATGTGGGAAAGAAAATATGCATACGTGGAGATAGCGCTCTAGTGAGGCTCTGCTCTTCGATTGCGCATCCCGAGCCTCCACACCAGCCTTTTCGTCGTATCGGTTACACGAGTACCAAGCCGTCCCATGTTCCGACCATGGGCCTGGATAACGTTAGCGAAAGAACGCATTCAAGAGGGCTCGATGATTACCCATACACACCCAGCAAAACTCGTGCTTGCATTTCTTGCAGGTCATGTGGCTACCAGACGGGTAAGCAACGCCTTGACACAGTGGATGGATGGGAACGTACTTGCACCCTCCATTCTTCTCGATCGTGCTCTGGCATTTGCCACACTCCTTGGTGTTACTCTTGATCCAGTTCGCAGTCTCACTATCGTCACGACACTTCTTGAGCCACATTTTTGCCACACTGCATATCACCGGTCGATGGTCGGTCTCAATCGGACATCCAAAGCAGAATTTGTGTTGGGATGATGCACCGCATGAGACCGTTGGAACGATCGTCGCCAGGGCGCTCTTGGATGCTGCGGCGGGGCAGGAGACGGTATATGTGCATGACGGATAAGGACAATACTTCAGGTTGGGGTTCGAACCAACAAAGTGTCGCACAAGAAGCTCGTTGAAACGCTCCCAGGTAGCCATGTCAGTCCCCAGAGCAGTATGAACGAACGAATCTGGGGCAACGGTCCCACAACCTTCGGCCATACACCTGATCGCGTGCTCGCCCTCTTCCCGGATCTTGGATGTGATGTAGGCATTCCAACATCCGATACAGAATGCATGGTCACACGAGAGGGCCGAGAACGAGGTTTGTGAGTCGTCATAACAGATCGGACACACGAATGGCTCTGGTTTAGGAGCTGGGACTGTACGGGGACCATTAGCATCCACTGTAGATGCGGAAGATATAGGAGGGAACCCGCCTGGTGTTTGTCGCGTGGGTCGGCGCAAGTTACCGGAGCGGGCGCTCGAAGAGACGCCCTGAGACCGTTCGGGGCCGGCAACAGAGGAGGGGGGTACCTTTGATGGAGGGGATATTCCTGCTGAAACAGTGACAGCCGAGGCATTATCCATATATTTCTCGATCAAGCGTTCCTTGTTCCAATTCATGTAGCGCAAGAGCAGCGAGGCGGTGCTCGCCTACGAAAGAGGAATGTGTGAGGTCCCAAGATGGTCGGTGCAAAGATACGCACGTCTACGCCGAATATGCCGCTGATGTGGTCGATGTCTGCCGCCATGAGTCTCTCGACGGCGGATTGCGGGAGAGATTCGTGCTCCACCTCATATGCCTTGCGTGCAGCACGCTGTGGGACCTTGAAGTCATCGCCAAAGGTATCCATGTCCATCTCCTCATCGGATGGGTCTGATCCTAACACCAGATACCGAGGGCCGGGTGAGCGGGTAGTTATCTCGTGTGGCACGCCAGCAGAGGGCACCCAAGGGGTGTGCTGTGGCACTCACCGTCCTCTTGTGCGCTCAACATGTCTTCGTCGTCGTCGTCGTAGTAGTCGATCTCCTCGTCAGAATATTCATAGTCTGAAGACATTTTGCTGGATGTAGAGTAGGTTCGAGTTGTCGTCGCTGTCGTCGCCGGTGACTAAGGGTCGCGGAATCGATTAGGATGGCTATGCTACATATTATAATCGTGGGAAATATCGCTCCTTTTCGTCACGTGACTCTTGAATTTTTAAGTGACTCGAATAGGAAATAAAATCGATCCATACAAAAAAGTGGATGCTTGTCCGGAGATGCATCCTTCGAGCCCGTCACCATCTCCCAGTTAGACCTACACTGATACTACCCCTCACAGCTAGAAATATGGCCACAGATGGTACAGGATCTCACAAGGACCCACTAACGGGCGAGATGATCTCCAAGAGGTGCGTATTGCATCGAGTCATCGAGGCGCTGAACACGATCGCACCCCAAACAGTGAACTCAAGCGCCGCGAAAAGCAGCGCGAAAGGGACGCAAGAAAGACTGAAAAGGCTGCTGCTGCCCCTCCTGCTCAGGATGGCGTTGCTAATGCCCCAAACGAGGACGAGCTCAACCCCAACGTGAGTCATATTCCATCCTATGAGGGTCCCCAGAGCAACAATCTGCGCAGCAATACTTTGAGCTTCGCTCGAGAGCGATCCTGAAGCTCAAGGAGACGCAGAAACCCAATCCGTATCCCCACAAGTTCCATGTCACCACGTCGATCACCCACTTTATCAAGGAATACGGCGAGGAAGGACGGATTGCTCCTGGACAAAAGCTAGAGGATGTGCAAGTTAGTCTTGCGGGACGCATACACAACATCCGGAGCAGCGGCAGCAAGCTCAAGTTTTACGACTTGCACGGTGAAGGTAACCACGTCCAGATCCTTGCCAACGTCCGGTATGTCATGTCACAACCACCCACGGTCTCCCCTAAACAGAACCGAGTGCAGAGATGCAGCCGATGAAAAGACCTTTTTGGCCACACAACAGATCTTTCGCAGGGGTGACATTGTTGGTGTCATCGGCAGGCCGTCTCGTTCCCAAAAGGGAGAGTTGTCTATTTCGCCATCAGAGATGGTCCTTCTCGCGCCCAATTTGCATCAGTTACCTTCCGGTCATTTCGGCCTCAAAGATCAAGAAACTAGATATAGAAAGCGTTACTTAGACCTCATCCTCTCTGACGATACCCGTCGTATTTTCATCGCTCGTTCCAAGATCATCAACTATATTCGCAGGTTCTTTGACCTCCTTGGATTTCTCGAGGTAGAAACACCTATGACAAGTATGCTTGCCGGTGGTGCGACCGCGAAGCCCTTCATTACGCACCACAACGATCTTGATCTTGATCTGTACCTTCGCATCGCACCCGAACTGTATCTCAAGCAACTCACCGTCGGTGGTCTGGATCGCGTGTACGAGATCGGTCGTGTGTTCAGGAACGAAGGTATCGATCTCACGCACAACCCTGAGTTCACACTCTGCGAATTCTACATGGCTTATGCGGACATGTACGATGTCATGGATATTACGGAAAACTTGCTTGAGGGGATGGTCAAGTTCCTGACTGGCGGGAGTACCGTCATGACATATCACCCGGATGGCAAGGGCGGACGGGAGCTTGTGATGGACTTCAAGATCCCATGGAAGCGGTATGATATGATCGAGACACTAGAGGAGAAGCTGGGTGTCAAGTTCCCCCCAAGCGAGACGCTGCACACCACAGAAGCAAACAAGTTCCTCATTGACATCTGCAAGAAGGTAGTGTAGCCCACCATCCAACCTATTCCTTTACCCTTACCACTCTGTTTATAGCACGGCGTCGAGTGCTCCGAACCTCGCACCAATGCCCGTCTCCTCGACAAGGTGAGCCTCAGCGGCGTGTATCTATCCTCGTGGAATGACCGAGACTTGACAGCTCGTCGGCGAATTCATCGAGCCGCTTTGCATCTCCCCCGCTTTCATTGGTCTGCTGTCCCGTTTCATTTCATCCAGCCTCTTCAATTGACACATTCTCGGCACAGTTGGCCACCCTCAAGTCATGTCGCCTCTTGCCAAGAACCACCGCTCTCGCCCCGGTTTGTGCGAACGTTTCGAAGTCTTTTTGTGTGGCAAGGAAATTTGCAATGCCTACACCGAGTTGAACGATCCCTTTGAACAACGATTGCGTTTCGAGGAACAGGTACGTTGTCACCGTTAAAAAAACGATGGTCTGTCTGACCCATGCGACCCACTCAGGCCCGACAAAAGGAGCAGGGCGACGACGAGGCACAGCCGATCGACGAAACTTTTGTAAATGCGTAAGTCAACGGAGTGAAGTGAAACCCCAGATGTGGATTGGCTAATTACTCCTGTTCGTTGATAGGTTGGAACATGGTCTTCCTCCCACGGGTGGATGGGGAATGGGTATCGATCGACTCGTCATGTTCCTCACCGACTCTCCGAGTAAGATTTACCGTGTTCTAGACGGCATGTCACATCTGACGAGCGTGTTTTTAGACATCAAGGAGGTGTTATTGTTCCCTGCTATGAAGCCCATCGAGACCAATCCTGCACCTTCTGGACAACAGTAGGATGTGTATGCGATGAGAAAAAAAGGGGTGCTTGTCGCAGCGAGACGGTCGTGTAAAGTGCATCTAAAAAAGAAAAAGAAACCGTCGATCTCGACATTCATGATGCTGTTTCTGAATGTCTACCTAGCCGTGGATCGCACTTTTTGATTATGAAGGACACCAGACTCACTGATTCACGGGTTTTCATCGATAGGGGTGATTACATAACTTGGTCACGTACGATGGCAGGACAAATCCATGAAAAATGGAACCGATGAAGCTTCGGAGTGAAACAAAGTATCCGTAGGCTGACTCGATTGCAGGCAGAGCGGTTGTAACTTCAAGTTATAAGTCGCCATTGCCAACTCATTAAGCATGACCGTGACGTTGCAACTTGCAAAGGCGGCCTATATAGGAGAAAAACCTTACTGGCAACCTTCAACTTGAACTGCAGTAGAACTATGTAAGTGCTACGGTTGCTTGATCGAGACTCGAGTGGTAATGTGACCACCCTGCAAGTTCTCCACTGCCAATGGCGACTGGTGACCGGGCTCTTTGTAGCACTGGGCTCAAGTTAATTATCTCAGGCTTTGCTCGTCCAAACTCTGTGGCAGTAGTGCTTGTATCGCGGCCTGAGACTGGCACTCCGATGGCTTTCGATATATTATTCATCATAACGATACTGGTGAGGTTTTTTCATGGGATGCCCGGGGATTTGCCCATTTTTTTGAAGGTAGACTTGACCAGTGAGTCATACAAAATTCCAGGTGTAATGCAAAGGTTTGCTATATTTTTTTTATCATGATCTTGCTGTACCTTAATATAGACAACGCCTACGGTAATCCTTCTCTTCTCATTCCTAGAAACCAGGAGCACTAGACAACAGATTTAAGTACCAGTCGTTCTGCAAACGGACCCGTCCCAACATACTCACGAGAAGTTACGTTGGAAATCAGCTGAATCATGGCTGATCTTTTTGTGGTGATTACCTTTTCCACGCTATGTCATGGTACCGGGTGCTGGCACAAAGCCGACGATCAACATGGACGTCTGGTGTAATAGTTCATAAAACGAGGTCACTTGGCACTCATTTCACCTCATCTGTATAGATACACATTCGAAATCGTGAATCCAAGATTGCTACCGCCAGGTAAGTAACATCAACACCTGTCATGTCATGATAGATTGTCTGTTGCCGAGTGCACGCGACCGCACCCAAGGGAGTGTAACTCCGCCAGTTTGCAATAGTCCGTCTCATTCTTTGGCCCCGTGCACCCAAGTACCTACAGCCTGAGCGGCCAGGGTCAAGGATCCCTGCCAAGTTTCTAACCTGGAGGCTGATCCGACCGGCATAACGAGGATTGGGCACTGTTTCTTGGCCCAGGGACGTCGAGGCATCACTTCAGACCCGGAGGATAGCGTTTACGGCTACAAACCCGTTCGATATAGTGGGTCGAACAAGGACTTCAAGGAGTAAATGACATCGGCCCGACCTCCTACTGCGTCGCATTCGTCCTCTGATGATCCTGTGCAAACTAACCATACGGAATAGAGCTGGTGCTGAGGGTACTTTATCACCCAGCAGACGTTTTTGTTGCGTCAAGATGGGACACAATTCTTCTCAGGCCCAGTTGTTCGGAGAATGCCCATGTGAGTCCCGTTTGCAACTTTTTTGGCATACGGTCATTCCTCCCGATGAAATCATTCCAAGTCCGAGTCACTAATGTGCCAAGCAGCCGAGTATAACTAGTAGGTGTGGTTCTCCTCATAGCAGGTGCAAACTAACACATTTCTCCTCACTCTTCGAATCTCATTGATTATAGGTCATGTCTTTTTTCATCTTTTCAGCGGTGCTGCTTGCCCTTCAGCTTCAGCGCTTACCAGTGACTGCTTTTGCGTATTCCTCGCGCGCCACATCTGGTGCGCTGCAGCCCGTTGCGGCCACCTACTTCATAGGCTGGCATGCCGTTCCTCCAAAGCCTTTTACATTGTCAACTCTTAGCTGGGATAAATACAACACACTGATATACGCCGCTGCGTAAGTTGACAGACTATTCCTGACTTCTGGTGACGGTATAATTACTTGTTTCTGAACAGCCCTACGACGCCGAGTGTCCATGAAATTTCCTTGTTTGGATCAGACCCCCCACTCCTTCCGGACTTTGTCCGTGAAGCGCATGAGCACGTAAGTATACATCGTGCTCGGTAGAGCTATAGCTAACTTCAAGGGTCTAGGGCGTTGCTGCACATGTTTTAGTCGGAAGTTATTTCGGCAGTGTGTACTTTTCGACCGACGTAGCG
The DNA here is from genome assembly GCA_038094595.1 of Pulveroboletus aff. annulatus. Lineage (NCBI taxonomy): Eukaryota > Fungi > Basidiomycota > Agaricomycetes > Boletales > Boletaceae > Pulveroboletus > Pulveroboletus aff. annulatus. The sequence continues at coordinate 8,685 of JBBPTX010000027.1, read as the reverse complement.
ACCCCAGAAAACCGTACCGCTTTCGTGAAAACCATTATAGATTTTGCAAAAAAATATCAACTGGATGGTATCGACTTTGAGTATGTCCCTACTCATAGTTCTTCTCAAATGATGACCACTGAGCACACACTTACCAGCTGGGAATTCCCCGGAAGCCTGGCAGACAGGTCGCCATGCAATATAGTTAGTCGTCATGATACACAGAACTTCCTCTCTTTCCTCCAAGAACTCCGTGCTCATCCTGTCGGAGGAAATTTGACACTTTCTGCAGTGGCTGCTCTCAAGCCGTTCGCTGATGCCTCTGGTAAACCATCGACAAATGTTACTGGCTTTGCCGAAGTCCTTGACTATATTTCGATCATGGATTATGATATTTGGAATGCCTCAACTGGTGTTGTCGGACCCAATTCTCCTTTGAATGGCGCATGTGCTCCTCCCGTTTACCAGGTTGGCTCGGCCGTCTCTGCAGTCAAAGCCTGGACCGCGGCTGGAATGCCACCACACAAGATTGTACTCGCAGTCGCTGCTTACGGTCATTCATACCGTGTTTACCGATCTAATGCATTCGTGACGGGTTCTATGACCGAACTCGCTCCTTACCCCGAGTTTGGCGCCTCAAAACCTCCGAAGGGCGATGCATGGTCTTTGCCCGCCGGTATAGATAACTGTGGAAATCTCGTTGGACCCGAAAGTATCTATAACTTGTGGGGTCTTGTTGAAAATCGGTTTCTGAATACGAAAGGGGAACCAGAGTTCGGAATCTATTACCGTTTTGACAACTGCAGCCAAACTGTTGAGTCGCCTCCCAGCACTGATGCTTCGCCCCTTTGATCTCATGACCTAATTTCAGCCGTATGTTTACAACGAGACGTCCAAAGTCATGGTCTCCTTTGATGATGCTCGATCATTCGCTGCCAAGGGAAAATATATCAAGGAGACAGGTCTGAGAGGGTTTGCGATGTGGGAGGCTGGAGGGGACTATGACGACATTCTCCTTAATTCGATCAAGCGCTCGACTGGCTTTTAGTACTTCAATGCGTCCTCGTCGCAGGCAAGTTTGTAAGTCAACTCTGACCTGTGAATATAACCTCGAGATCTGCCATTAGTATCTCGCAGGCAGACTCTTAGGTAGAAGGACGGTGCACATGGTGAAGAAGGCAGGAAGGAGGTCCTGTAGCAGAAGAGGATGCGTATGTACAGGACCAACGACCGCTATATAGCCTACGCTACGACCCGTGGGAACCCGGCCTTGAGGATGCGGTGAGGCCAACACCTGGGAAGCCCCTGCTCCAATGGTTCCTATGGATTGCCGCCCTGTGTATCACTGAACGGACCGAGTTCAACTATTTGCACGGTCGAACACTGGATGTGTGATCAACGAAAGCCAAGTTGGGTCAACGACCTCTAGTAACTTCAAGAAAGTTACCTTGTTTACAAGGTCAAGTACTGCAGTCTGACAATATTTCTATACGCCGACAGATTTTGTCCCCGTGAGAAATTTATACTTTTACGAGCAAGTACTGTTCGAATCATTGCTGACTAGTACTGTGAAGTAGCGTAAGCAAGGTTTTTGCCGATGCCACTGTCGGCCCTTCAAAGCTTCACGATGGCATGATGCAAGTCTCTCAAGTGCAGCCGAAAAGGTCATTATTAGTGACCACAGAAGGATACCAAGTAAGGGAATTTTCTTTCGCCCAACTAGTCCACCATTCAGCACGTACTATGACTGTCCTTCACAGTGGGTACAACAAGCTTCGGGCTGCAAATCCAATTCGCTTAATGCTCAAGTCAGCATAATCAGCCTGCAAGAGGAGACCAACTAACAGAGTCAGAAGACCGTATTTCAAACTTGGTAGGGAATATTTTCAACACCGGTGGTTCTTGCTAGTGAGCGTTGTCAGAGCGTCGCATGCTGCACTGTCGAGTTACCTAGGCAGAGGATTTTTGGTTGCCACTTGTTTTCATGCTTCAGGATACTCACCCAACCTGACCACAGTATGGGAGAACATAATAGTGGTACAGGGCAAGACCTGATCCGCATGCAACGCTGGCATACCAAGAAACCTACGAAAGTTTTGTCACTGTCACGATGATGATGGGATGAGAATAATGAATGACACTGTTTCCGAGTCCATCGGTTCGTCGAAAGGCTGTAAAACCTTCCTGCCAAGGCGAAGTTCTACGGTAAGTACAGAGTTCATGGTGAACGAAACAGTAGCGATGTGGCTGCTGACCCATCAGTGCCAGGTGACGCATCAAACGACTGGAGAGTAACGAGACCATCGTGATAATTCGTGTCAGTAATCACCGTTACCGTGCTGGGTTACTCACCCTTTGATGACTGTCAATTGCCGGAAATTAGTACTATGATAAATTTCCCTGGGCTGTTCGCACTAGGATATGATGGTGAGAATTGGGAGCCAACTAGCTAATTGGACCAAGCCCCTGCACTTGAATGGTTTAACCATAATCATGCTGGGGTATAAAATGACCCCTCCGGAACACCTTTTCTCCTAAACACCTGTCCCTCTTCCCTCAATGAATACCGCCCCGAAATCTGAATCGAACTTTTTCCAGGGTCGTCGTGCCTCATTGCCCATCCACGTCGTCGTCGTCGGATGTGGTCTTGGTGGTGCCTCTGCCGCCTACTGTCTTGCAGAAGCGGGCCATACCGTCACGATCCTCGAAAGTGCCCATGAAATCGGCGAGGTTGGTGCTGGCATCCAGGTCAGCCCAAATGTCAGCCGCCTGTTGATCCGCTGGGGTCTCGGTGAAAAATTAAGGCAGGTCGCTGTCAAACCCGAAGCACTCATCCTCCGACGATGTATGTCTGGCCCTTTTTCTTCTCCATTTCTCTAACATTACTTCAAAATGCAGGGTCTACCGGTGAAACTGTTGGATGGACAAAGTGGGGTGATAACATGGATCGAGAATACGGGGCACCGTATTATCACATACACGTTCGATATCCCTCCTCTCCACGTACGCCGTATCTGACCCTCAATCCTCGATGTGACAGCGAGCCGACTTCCATCGTTTGGTGTACGAGCTTGCAGAACCCCATCCTCGCATCACCATTCGCACTGGTGCCCGTGTTGTCTCTTTGGACCCTTCCATACCCACAGTCACCCTTGCGTCCGGCGAGGTCGTGCACGCCGATCTAATTATTGGCGCTGATGGTGTTAAAAGTGTCACTCGTGAATACGTCGTCGGCGGACCGGATAAACCAACCCCAACTGGTGATGCTGCTTACAGAGCCATTATACCGACAGAACTCTTACTCAAGGATCCGGACCTTCGGCCATTAGTCGAAAAACCTGAGATGGTTGGATGGATGGGCCCAAGAGGACACATCGTTTCTTACAATATTGTGCGTGTATTCCGGATTCCCTATTTCTCCCATCTTGCCCAAAATAGATTTAAGCAATTTACTAAGCCATGTTTTTTCAGCGCGCCAAGAAAGAGTATAATCTTGTCATGATCCATCCAGACGATGGTTCTGTGGAAGCTTGGCTAGCGGAGGGTAGTGCCGATAGGATGAGGGCAGACTTTGTAGGCTGGGAACCTCGGTGCGTGCGAGCCTTCCTGAATTTATGCACTTGTTCTCATCATATCTTGTGCTCGTCGTGCAGAATTCAAAAGCTTCTTGCACTCATTCCTTCCACGCTCAACTGGAAACTCATGGACCGTGCCCCATTAAGTACCTGGGTACACGGGGACGGCAAACTAGTCCTGCTCGGCGATTCGTGTCACCCCATGCTAGTGCGTGTATGCGCCCTTCACGAGACGTGCCATGTCTAATGTATCTTTGCCTAGCCATACCGAGCCCAGGGTTCTGCCATGGCCGTAAGTACTTTGCTTCCCTTTCTGTCTTGTTCCTGTCTTATCTACCTCTCCCCCCCAACGCGTTCCAGGTCGAAGACGCAGCCGTCCTGGGCAATCTCTTCTCCCGCCTTGCCTCCCCCACCCAAATCGCACCCCTCTTACACGCGTACGAATCGATCCGATATGAACGCGCAACGGCCACTCAGGCCGCGTCCCGATTAAACCAACGCATATTTCATCTACCAGACGGACCCGAACAAGAAGAGAGGGATAGACAAATGAGGAGTGCGATGGAGGTGGCACTATGCGATGTGGACGAGGACGTGAGGAGAAGGGTGTACAGCACCGCGGTCATCGGACCCGCTGCTGTGCTCGCGAACGGGGGTGTCGGTGCAGGTGCGGATATCAAAAAAGGGGATCTGGGTCGCGAAAATGCGAACCAATGGGCGGATAAGGAAAAGAGCTGGACCCAATTTGGGTACGATGCGGACGTTGAGGCGGAGAAGTGGTGGGCGGAACATGGAGAGAAGACGGTCGCTCCGTTGGCCTGCATGTAAAGGCGAACACCAACAATTCTTTCCTTTAACAGGAGGACGTTGGTGTGTTGTTCGTTCGTCTGGCTGATCTTATTTATTTGCCATTTTCACCATTCCTTTATTTCTTCTCTCTCCTTTATGTTTATTGTTATCATTGTGTCAACCGCTCATTTGGCAGCACCTGTCAGTCAATATACCGTCGAGTAGACGGCAATGGAATGTGGTATTTATTTCTACCCGTGTGTCGCAAGCGAATGTGACAATGATCGCATGTAGTAAAAGAGGACTCGAACGCGTCGGAATATCCTAAGAGCCGGTATGATGGCACATCCGCACTGGTAAATACCACACATAGCACGCTCGTGAAAAAGTCGCATTCAACCGTTCCTACGATAACTCGATCCGAACCTCCATGATTTCGGGGAGGTTGAACAGCCGATATCAATCGCGAGATCTTTCCGAATGCAGGTCGAAACAAATCTGTGCTCAGGCCCGGTCTGACCGTCTGACTGTGATCGGCGTCTATTGCATTTTATTATTGCAAGTCGTTGGATGGTACGAGGTTGGTCTATTGGACATGCCAGCGGTGCCGCGAGCACGCGATTGTTCTGCCAGGTTTGTCATCATGTGTGCGAGTCCATGGCATGGTCGGACTGATTTCACATTAGTTGCGCAGCATCGACCGTTGATAACGTTGAGGAGTCACTAGGCCGTTAGTGTGTGGCCTGCTGGAGATCAGCCCATCGTATTAGACATATTTTCGTACATTCGTTACATTTCCTTATTTGGACACTACATATAGTTCGGACACGTCACACCTTTCTCCAGTTGAGAATACGAAACTGGAGGTAAGCTATACCACACTCTCGTTACTTCATCATACTCACTGTAGATTATTTATATTGTTTCTAGGTACAGTAGTTTCCTAGTCTCGTATTCTCGACTGGAGTATTTATATTATTTCTAGTTTGTCGCTCGAGCCTCGCGGCCTCAGATCGTGCCCGCTCACATGGCCCAGTCCAGAATTTTGATGGTGTACGTCCGAATCCATCCTTTTGCACACGCAGTAACGCTTAGCAGCCTGAGTTGGCCAAGCGCCAAGGATAAAACCCATCGGTACTTAGTATCTAGTGCCGAGTCTGGCTATGTGCTGAAGTTGATGGGAATGATTTAGCTGTTTTCAGTTACAAGCACTACTTTTTGAGATCAGGGAATACTCTCCATTTCTTTCTGTGGTCGCTGTTCCACCTCCCGATACTGTGAAGCAGTTCTGATCTGGCCCAAGGTCGAGTTGAGCGCATGTTCGGCCCTTCCGAACGGTCACCTCACCCATGCGTAAGACGGTGGCCACACTTACATAAATATCGAGGTTATATTCAAACAGAGGTCAAAATATATGGAGAGTTCATGATCTACGTACTCGATAGGACGAGGATGATCATGATAATTCGCAACATTCAATCCCAGCCGAGTGAGTGCCTGATAGAGTTGAGAAGAATGTCATTGCTGTCCCCTCCAGCTTCCCACATCGCAAACCCTCTCAGACTCTTCTCCTTAATAAATTCGCCCTTGGCAGCATATGACTGAGCATCGTCAAACGAGACCATCACCTCGGACGTCTTGTTATAGACATATGGCTGAAATCAGATCGTTAGATCAATTCCATGATCAATGCCGGAGAGGGAACTCAACAGTTTGGCTGCAATTGTCGAAACGGTAGTAGATTCCGGGCGCTGGTTCCCCCTTTTCAGTAAGAAACCCATTTTCGACGAGACCCCAGAAGGTAAAGGTGCCACCGGGTCCTCCGAAAACTCCACAAGCATCTACGCCAGCAGGGTCAGACCATGCATCCCCATTTGGCTGTTTTGAAGCATTAAGTTTGGGGTAAGGAACAAGATCGGTCGTGGAACCCTTCACGAAGGCATTAGATTGATCGACGTGACGTGAATGACCATAGGCAGCGACCCCGAGTACAATCTTGTCCGGTGGCATTCCAGCCGCAGTCCAGGCTTTGACGGCAGAAGCGGCCGAGCCAAGTTGGTGACCGGGAGGAGCACACGCATCTCTCAAAGGAGAATTGGGTCCGACGACACCTTTCGAGGTGTCCCAAACATCATAGTCCATGATCGAAATGAAGTCAAGCACATCTGCAAAGCCGGAAACATTTGTCGACGGTTTGCCAGAGGCATCAATGAACGGCTTGATGGTAGTCGCCGCAGAAAGTGTTAATTTTCCTCCTACAGGATGAGCACGAAGCTCTTGGAGGAAATAAAGGAAGTTCTGCGTGTCATTATGACTAACTTGGTTACATGCCATGCCCGGCGTTCCAGGGAACTCCCAACTGGCAGATGTGTGCTCATGAGCTGTCGGGAGCTATTGATTAGTAGAAACGTACTCGAGGTTGACACCATCCAGGTGGTACTTTTCTGTGAAGTCTGTGATAGTTTTCACGAAAGCGGTACGGTTTTCTGGGGTTGCAACGTTGGTTGAAAAATACATGCTACTAGTCCAACCACCAAGTGAAATATGTGCGGCGACGCCCTTGGCTCTTGAAGTGAGCCACGATTTCGTTCCTAAGTATCGTATATACTTACGTGCTCATGCGCTTCATGGACAAAGTCGGGAAGGAGTGATGGATCTGACCCTTCCAAGGAAATTTCATGGACACTCGGTGTCGTGGCACTATTCAGAAACAAGTGGTTAGATCACTGTTTTGAAGCCAAGAACGATAGGATCGAGCAGGCTCACGCAAAGGCGTAGATCAGTGTGTTATACTTGCCCCAGCTGACAGCTGCCAACGGGAAAGCCTTTGTGCCAGTGGCATGCCAGCCTGTAAAGTAGGCAGCTGCGACAGGCTGTAGGGGACCCGACGGAAGTGCGAAAATGGTCGCTGGCCAGAGGGCAAACAGCGCAGTCAGGGTTGAAAGGATGTAAGAGTACATGACTTTGGTCAATTAGATTCGAAAAGCGAGGAGAAATGTGTTAGTCTGCACCTGCTACGAGCAGAGCCACCCCCTACTTATACTCATCGAATGCTTGGCACATCAGTGACTTGGGCTTGGAATGGTTTTATCAGGACGGTGATCGCACGAAAAGAGTTTTGTGCGGAACTCACATGGGCATTTCGGAGTTCCGAACAATTTGGCTTGGGAATAGTTGCCACTCATCTTGACACAACAAAGTTGTCGTTTGGGTTGCGGGATATCCCCAATGTCGGGTCTGTGCCATATGGTCAGTGTGTATAGCATAGGACGAATGCGACGCAGTAGGAAGTTGAGCCGGTGTCATTTACTCTTTACGGCTTTGAGACTCACCTGGGTCGAACTTGGATAGTTCTATACCCCCAAATATTGTCCTCCAGGTTTGAAATGCGCTCGATGCCCGTTCCTAGGCCCGGTAACAAGGTCCGGCCCAGATTTTATCTTTTCATAAATGTTACCCGATGAACGCACGAGGACAAGGAATGCGCATGACTCCACTGCAAACCGCGAGCCCACTACCGTAGAGTCGCATTGCGATTGTACTTGGCAGCGAACGATCTAATGTCAGTAATATTGGGATATCATGCCAGGCGTTATTTATCTGGAAGTGGCGGCGGCCGCACTTACGGTTTACGACTTTGGATGTGTGGACACGTGTCGAGGATGGTGTTGATCTTGAATGAATGCCAAGGTACGCTCAGTAAGTTTCACGAGCTCAGGCTGTACTGGTGCAAGTGCCCGTGTGAATTCTTTCATTTATTGGACTCACTGTCCCATTCAGAAAGGTGGAGAAAGATCACGGAGAGGCCACGTCAGTCAGCTGCGAGCGCAACTGCCCGTATGTAGTAACGACTGTATTAGTGGTCGCCAATACTATCCCTTACCATAACTTCGGACAGATGTCGTTTCGGACAGTCACGCGTGAGTCACACAATGTCACTGTCCGAATGTGACAGGCAAAAATCAATTTCCGCCTCGGCAATAGTAATAGTGGTGTTCACAGTAACAAATTTAAGCTAGTTAACCCTACGAAACCCTAGCTAAACCCTAGCTGGCGAATGCTCAGAACTTTGACGTGTTTAAGCTCCGACACTTTGGCATCAAACGGCAAAGTATGAGGCCATATTTGCTAAGTACGATCATGGGAGCAGTATGTAGAATAAAATAGAATGATCTATACTATCCTTTTCCCCATCATGCCTCATCATTCCACTTGGAATGACATCCTGCAAGTGCTGGAAGAAGCAGCAACAATCGCACTCGATCTGATGAAGAAGGAGTGTAGGATGTTTTTGGGGGATAGTGACGACTCGGAAGATGATACAGGATGGGAGGATACTGAT